>JACXGJ010010463.1:0-21908 GCA_016801105.1 Esox niger
TGTGTGTGTGTGTGTGTGTGTCTGTGTGTGTGTGTGTGTCTGTGTGTTTCAGCTGAACATCCACGTGGGGAATATCTCCCTGGTGGATCAGTTTGAATGGGACATGTCGGAGAGGGAGAACTCTCCGGAGACGTTTGCCTTGAAGCTGTGCTCTGAGCTGGGCTTGGGGGGAGAGTTTGTCACCACCATAGCGTACAGCATTCGTGGCCAGCTCAGTTGGCACCAGAGGACGTACGCCTTCAGGTAACGCACAAAACCAACACTGAATGAACACGTACTTACACACACGACAAACGAATGTACGAGGTTTCAACAATCTCAGCACACATTGGCTTGGCAGGTCTTGGTTGTAACAACCAACCATATTCTCTAAATATGCCCTAGAACCTCATTCCATCCTTCAGGTTTTCTTGTATACTCTACGTGGGAGTTCACCCCCCTCATGGAACATTGCTGGAATGAGTTATATAAATATTTTCCGTGAATTAAACCGTATGATGCGACTATACATTAGCAAGTAATGTTACCGATGCTTGTATCCAGAGGAAAAGTATAGGAGCAGTTGCATCTGAGGGCGCTGGAAGCACCCAAACACAACTCTGCCAACATAACTACAGAGGGCAATGTAGTGTCATTTGAAGAAAACCCTTTCTCGGTGACGCGACAGTTGGGCGTAGTCGCATGCATGCGTCGGGGTCTGTACAGAGCACCTGAAGTGCTTACATTTAGATTTTAAGAAAAAGATCTGTCTTGAACATGGATGCCTTGAACATCAGGTATTTCCTCAACTTGGATGATGCGCGCTAGTTGTTTGTAGAGTTAAAACCACGTGCCGCTATCATGAAGGCTACGTCGTCCATGTTGGCTTCAACTTGGCTTTCCCCTCTGAAGCTCGTGCGGGCGGGCGGGCGTGCGTGTGTGCGGGCATGCGTGCGTTGATAACGACCCTCTCTTAAGGACGCTCGCTGAGTTTGCGTCCTGTTTACATTACAGAGTAAACACACAACTTTTAGCCCACATTCATTATCAACCAGCACGCATGCCATGTGTTCCTCCACTAAAACAAAACACCACTACATCCATTCAAATAGGACTGCCTGGACGACTGAACCCAGAAACTGTATTGACCAGTCCTGAAGTTGTTCAGGTTTTCACCTTCCCTGTGACAAAGAAACCCTTTGGTTTGTGTATCTGTCCCTCCTCTCTCTGCCTTGCATGGTTCATCTCATCAGCTTGGCCGTGTCCCGCCTGGACATTCAGATCGTTTGTGCTGTTTAATGAGTCCCTGGCTCATCCATCATTACATTAACTAAATGCCATTTTAGGAATTTCAGTATTTTTTTATTCTGTTGGTTTTTGGTTTGTAGCCCAACCCTTGTGCAGGTGCTGTTCAAGTCATTTCTGGCCAGTCATTGTTTGTAAATGTAAATGAGTTTGCTAACATCATCATGGCTTGTTTTGGGCGTTGCAAATTAATGACCTTTCTACTCTTTTCTCTCTGTCTCTCTCTCTCTGTATCTCTCTCTCTCTCTCTCTCCCCACCTGTCTGTCCCTTATAGGTCTGATTTCAGGTCAATATGCTTTTGAATTACTTGAACTCCTCCCCTCTCCCCCAAGCTTAACCCCTACCACCCACCCACCCACGTTCTCTTGACACGGTCTGCCCCGGGAAGCTGAGTACATTTACACTTTATCTTTTCTCTTTCATCTGTTGACTTGACTTTGCAGGGCGTCCCCCCCAAGTATGGAAACCCTATATACATTGTATTTGTGAAAAAAAATAAACTAGGATGATATTCTATTCATGCCATGTGAGGGAAGATGTTGATACTGTCACAGTGTCTGTTGTTTTGCCTTCAAACTGCTCTCTATGCAGAGAATTGAAAGGATAGTCCTGAATCGGTCTGGATTCTTTTAACTATGAGGATAAAATATTAGAAATCCAAGAAAGAATCATTAACATTCAGTTTTCTCCATTTCGTCTAATTGTAACTGCCCATGTATGTTCGCAATCCCATAATGCTTTGCAGGCGTTGTGACTACAGGTATGTAAAAGTCTGTGGTGGTCCGAGCAGGCTTTGAATGTTGGATGCTATATGGCGCTTTCACGGCTCCGGCTGAGTGCTCTCTATTGTTGATTTAGGGATTTCTCAGCAAGATCAATTTTGGGTTACAGAAAACACATTATTGTCACACATTTTGAGATTTTCTGCGACATTTTAGCAACTAAGTAAAACATGTTAAGAATAGAAAATTGGATTGAGGGAATATCTATTCCTGATGAAAATGGGATTAACCCACAGGAGTGACAGAAGTGGCCATGCCAGGTTTCATCTCGACGATGCCTCTTATTTCTCTCACACGTCTTTAACACGCCAAGACAGCAGCAAGTCCCGACCTTGGTGCCGTCTTCCTCGTCTGTGTCTCTGACCTCCTGCCGTTGTCATTTCATGCAGTGAGAACCCCCTGCCCACAGTGGAGATTGCCATCCGCAACACGGGCGACGCCGACACGTGGTGCCCCCTGCTGGAGACCCTGACGGACGCCGAGATGGAAAAGAAGATCAGGGACCAGGACAGGAACACCAGGTCAGATAGGGACAGACTGGCATTCCTCCTCAATACAATGTTCCTTGATTTCTTGTGTCTCCCTCTCAACCTCCTGGGGAAGAGGAGAGGCTCAATGGACCTCTTCCAATACCGAGGAGGTGCAGGACTTTATCCACAGTGACCATGCTGGCTTTTTCTTATCTTCAAGGGGTCCAAAAATACCACTTGAACTCAGTTTTTTTTTTTGTTGCTGTTTATCTGTCCCATGTTAATCACTTACTGTGGGTGTGTGTGTGTCACAAGTCCACACGTTTTTGTGACCGCTTGGTCTTGGCTCCAAGGACTATGCATTGAACTGTTCTCTTACCAAAACGTTAAGTATGGGTGAGCACCATTTCGGGTAGACCTCATTTAAGACCCACAGTCTCCAGAGCTGATTTGATTAATTCATAGCATTCTGTAAAAATTGAGGAGCATCAAATCCGAAGTGGACTGCCTGTGTATTTATGCCAGCCACATAATACCACCCTCAATGTGTTTTCCTTTCAGGCGCATGAGACGACTGGCCAACACTGCTCCTGCCTGGTAAAGAGAAGCAAGAGTAAACAACTACAGAACCTCTGGTCAACCTTCGGTCAACCCTTATGGGGCTCTCTGAACGGACACACGTGCACACATATAAACTACCCAGTAGACATTCCACTGACCCCTTCTGACAGTCATTATAACATTTACTAACTCAGTGGTTGGCCTTCACAGACGTGAACATAACTCCAGGACCAGTCACTAAATCTGACTCCGGACCAGAGAGTTAAAGCTGTGTTCCAGGAGCCTTATCCATATTCTAGTCATGAAACCTCATTCATGCCCCTGTTCGGAGACTGAACTCCTTCCATCTATACACTTTCGTGATGGTGGTAAATGGGGAGTGCCGTGGGTAAAGTGTCTACATATAGGTATGGAATGTAGCCCTGGTTGTTTGTACAGACTCCATCTAAGTGGGCTCCAATTGTAATACTGCTTTGATGCACTCACACATGGACAATGCTGACCGACTTGAGGCCCGTGATTAGATTAGTGATGTTATGTACGACGATACTGAACTCTGGCCAATAATGGAAACGTGTGTTGTGCTTCCTTTTTGTAAAGTGCTGATACTCTTTGTCAACTTTGTTCATTGTCTTTTTCCTTTTTTTTTCTTTTTTTAAAATAAAATAACATAGAGTCTTCAGAACAATTTGTGTTTTTTTAGGGTTCCTGTTACTGCCTGCCTAGGGATCAACTGCACTTTATGGGGTTCAATCTGAAATCAAAATGCACAATACATAAAAAGATATTTTGCCCACAAATACAATAATGAAATGCACAATAATATAGTAAACATTGCATGACAATGTATCTTCACAATCTGATCTGTAGCATGATGGCAAAGTTTGTTTTCATCAAACAAAACCAGCTTCTGCTGGACCTGTCGTGTAAACTGAGAGGTCAAGACAGCTGAACACCACCTCACCGCTTACTGTCCCCTTCACTTCCTAGAGAGAACGTTCTGACCATCTCCGCTTTCTGTTTGAAGCTATATTTAAGTTATTTTTTCCTTGTTCAATCTCCACACTATTTAATGGTAAATCTAGATTAAGTTGAAAATTTTAGGGCTTGGTCCCAAATACACTGCTCAAAAAAATAAAGGGAACACAATCGTCACAATATAACACCAAATTATATTTCAGGGATATCAATGTGTCCAGTGTGGAAGCCTAAGTGTTTTTGAATCAATGTCTCCTGTTCTGGTGCAAATGAGTGACAACAGGTGCACTGGAGAGACAACAGCAAAACAACCCCCAAAAAGGGAGTGGTTTTTCAGCTGGTGGCCACAGACAATTGCTCTTTCCTTAACCTTCCTTATTGATTGCATTTTGCTAGTGTCCTTGTCATTACTGGTTGCATGAGGTGGTACCTGCGGCCCGTTCAGGTTGCACAGGTAGTCCAGCTCCTCCAGGATGGCACATCAATACGTGCCATCGCAAGAAGGTTTGCTGTGTCTCCCAGTAAAGTCTCAAGAGCATGGAGCCGGGCCAATACACGAGCAGAACTGGACAGAGCCGTAGAAAGGCATCAACCCAGCAGCAGGACCAGAATCTGCTCCTCTGTGCAAGGAAGAACAGAAGGAGCACTGCCAGATAACCTACAAAATGAACTCCAGCGGGCTACTGGTGTGCATGTTTCTGATCAAACTGTCAGAAACCTACTCTGAGGGCCCAACGACCTAGAGTGGGACCTGAGCTCACAGCCCAGCACCGTGCAGCTCGATTGGCATTCACCAGAGAACACCAGAATTGGCAGATCAGCTACTGGCGACCTGTTCAATTCACAGATGAGAGCAGGTTCACACTCAGCACGTGAAAGTGTCCGGAGACGCAGTAGTGAACGTTATGCTGCCTGTAACATCATCCAGCATGACTGGTTTGGTGGTGGGTCAGTGGTGGTCTGGGGAGGCATATCTTTGTGGGGTCACAGACCTCCACATGCTCGACAATGGTACCCTGACTGCTGTTAGGTACCGGGATGAAATCCTCAGACACATCGTCTGACCTTACACTGGTGCAGTGGGCCCTGGTTCCTCCTTGTGCAGGACATTGCTCGGCTTCTAGGCCAGTCTGTAGGCCTAGGGTGTCCAAACCATGCCATGTGAGGGTCATACACACTACTACTGAGTCACATTATGAGGTCCTGTGATAAAATTCAAGCAGTTTGGAAGATTTTTGGTGTGAGTTTGAATCCAGCCCTCAATTCGTTGGTGATTTTTTGTTTGCATTGACTGTTGTTTTGTAATTTCGCTTTCAACAAATTACACAATGTACAATTAAGATTTTGATCTTTAATATATTTCGTTCATCGAGACCTGATGTGTGATTTTAGTGTTTCCTTAATTTTTTGGAACTGTGTACAATCCTTTTAGTTTTTGAAATGTTTACGGGCCAGCACCCATTCTAAATCTAACTGCAGATTCTACATTTTTAAACTGTTGTAGCTGATCTAATCTCACACATTGATTCTGCATAGGTTCTTGGATAAACACACTTCTCTCTGGTCCTTATTTAAGCTGATTATACAGAGCCAATCTAAACAAGTAAACCTTTCCATTTGCGCTATTGTGTTTTCAGGAGAAACTTTTTCGTTCCGGCCCTTTGAAAGGCAAGATGGCGTATCTTTTATTTGGCCAGCAATTGGAGGTTATTCACACAAACTGAAAGTATCATAGACTGTAACAGATTTGCAGAAACCACATTACACTGGCAACCAATCCCATTGCTTTTATCGATGTTAACCAAGATGAATGAGATGCAAAGGCAGTTTCAGATCCATGTAATATACTGTGTGAAAATTACACCAACAAGCACTTGATATGTATCAAAGAGCCTGGTTTCAAGCATCTTTAGATCAATGTTACATGTATATATGGTGAACTGTGTAGTTGGGGAAAAGTAGACCAAATGGGAGCATATATATCAAGGTCAAAGGGTATAATGCATTGAAAAAATTGCTATAATCACATGACTTCTTTCAATATCCTGTCTTAATAAAACCTTTGTCTGCAAAACCGGACCCATTATAGCTCAGACTCAGAGATGCTTATAATATGGAATAACAAATTGTGTCTGGTAGATTATACCTGTCGACTTCAAGAGGGATGTAATGTTGTCATATAAAGAATGTCAGACCTCTTTCCAGAAACGGTATTAAAAGTTTCTCACCACCGTCACAACATCTTTTTCTACCCTCAGGGAGGCACTGACTTCATGCCTCCCAGAGAACATGGGCAGAACCCATGGGCAGAACCCATCATTCAGTATCTGGGGCTCAGATACCCATTGCATGTGATTAGTTGATGAAGACTGTAAAAAGCAGAAACGGGTGACAGATCTGACAAACGCTTGCAAAGCAGATGTGTCATGATGACAACATAGACATCTGAATTTGTTTTGGACAAGCAGTGGCTATTTCCAGTACTGCAGCGCCATACTGTCTTTGCAAGCTAGCCCCACCTACGTTCCAGTTGTTTACCTTTGGGAGCTCATGAACAAAAACATGAATCCACAACAATCCTTACAATAAGGCTTAAACTTCAGTGGGATGTTTGTAAATTATGGCACAGAATTCATTTTTTTTACAAATTATGTTACAAATATTGCAAAGATTTAATTCACTAAACAAAAATTAATTTAAACCAGGAGGCTTTTTATTGGTACTAATGTATTATAAAGGATTTTACAAAATTATTTACATAGTAAATATATGTTTAGGTTAAAAAAAACAATCATAAGAAATGGTTAGATTGATATCTGGGATATACAAACAGTTAAAAAACAGTGATTGAGAAACATAATTCTACAGACATTGCTTTGCAGCAAAACTACCAGTGCAAGTGAGGGCCTTTTTAAACCTCAGCTAAGTGTTTAAATTATCTTGCAATCTATGGCATATCACAATGTATCAAAAAGACGGAAAACAAATGTATCAGTGGCCTGCACTGAAACACTACATGTTTATGCAAACTGCAGGACAACCATGTCCAGGCTACAACATGAACAGGGTTAACAGCACCATCTTGGAGGGAGTCGTTTTTCAATGCACTTAAGGACATTTAACCTGACAGAGTAGCACCATGAGAACTGCTGATATGCAATAGTTAGCTACCATCACCATCACATCATTAAAGGCCGGTTTCAGTCCAAAATCTGCTTGATGAAATTTTGTCTGAGGTCTGAATAATTCCCACCAACTGTGAAATTTATATTGAAAAATATAAGTTTTCCACATTTTCTGAAAGAACTCTTTAAATATTTCACCCGGTTCAGGAAAAGAAATTTGGTCTACAAAGTTGACTGGATTATTCTGGACCATTTGGAGGGCAGTATACAATCCTATAACCCAATCAGGAATGTAAATATCTTAAAATCTGTTTATTATTGACCACAGGATGAGACTTAGCATTTTAGAGGCCGGGGGAGGCTTAGGTAGGTTACATTTTAAAAATAAATGTTTTAGTTTTTTCATTAAATGAGCACAGACAACGATATGACATGTGCAGTGATATTTCACACTAAAACTAAATATAATTGGTTGGGGCTTTAAAGCGACATTTCATTTTAAAAAAGAAATTCAGGACAATGAGCTTAATAGATATTGCAAAACTATCTCCAAAACAGATGTCCTAAAGAAAACAAATCTGTCTAATGTTAATTTTGGAGTGAAATGGTCTTTTAGCTATTCAGGAAAAACTCTTTATTTAAGAGACATGTATCCCTTCCTCGTTGAGTCAGAAATATCACCTGGGTGTGAAATAAAAAGCCTAATAAAGCTGGAGAGAACATGTGGGTCCATGTAAAATAAATGTACATTGCTACTGAACATGATGTGTTTCATCTGGACAAAAATGGCAAAAAAACTGCACAGAGAAATTCTTGAGACTCTGTGGATGAAATACTGTTCACAACACTTGAACAAAAAATAAATAAAAACCAAGGTTATACAGCATGTCAAAACAGTATTCAGAGGCTGTAGTTTGTTAAATGGGCTTTTTCCTGAGAAGAGAATATAAATGCCTGTACATTTGTTAATATGTACCAAAAACATGGAACTGACACCTCATTTTCCTAGTTGTAGTTTTTAAAGAGAAGATTATTCATACAGTATTTGAATAATACTGTTATGACAAGCCTACATAAAAAAATATACTTTTCATATGGAACCCTTTTCAACACCAGAGGCAAAATGTCGTTACAAAACGTTACAAAGGCATTGTTCTGAAATAAGAAAAACTGTTTGATGCAGTCAGCATTTCTTCCAAAAGGGAAAATAATCTTGAATGAAAAATTAAACCATTCACAAATAACATTTGCAAATTGTCTTTTCAGTTAGCTGGTCAGGATTCTTCCATGTATCTCTGAAACCCTATGTTTTGATCATACCATTTATTATCGTATTGTGGATGGCGATAGAACCAAACTAAATTTGTCTGTTGGATTGTGAACTCAATTTCTATTGGTCTTCAGCCAAGGTGTCAACCAGTAGCATCCAGGTCCTAACTTCCAAAAGACCAATAGCTACCTATTGATGTCACACAATGTCAATGTACAATGAAAAATGTACTACCATTGGAGCGACATCATTCTCATGAGCAAACCAATAAAGTTGGTTGAAATATTCCATTCAACTCTTTGGGCAATACAGACTTTTCCTGGGTATTACTGATAATAGGAGGCAGGGCAGCCAAAGAAATCCATTCCGATAAAGCGGGGGTATCCTTCCAGAACCTTCACCTCCACCGGGTCGAACTTCCAGTACCGCCTCCCATTCAGGAAATGAGCATAGCCTTATAGGAGGTAAAAAATGTCAACAATTGGCTCTGGACAGTTCAGTGGAATTTACACGAAGTTGTAGACATGAAGAATTGAACTGTCAGAGATGAAAGATAACTACTCAGCACTATCCAAACAGCCTGTTCAGCACTAAGAACCTCAGCCAGTTCTCTTTTTACATTCTTGAGTTAAGGAGTGTCCAAGGTTATCAGGAATTAGAAGCAACTACATTGAGTCACAAGCAGTTGATACTTAAAAAAAAGACTGCTGTATAACCACAGGCAATTCCTACTTTTGATAATAAATGTTAATCATAGCAACCTTTTTCTTGTTTGTTGTTCCTGACGTCGGCACACTCACATGTGCAATTTGTTTGCTCAGCACATTCTTTGTAAATTGTGTGGCAGAACTGAGATTTTATCGAGGAAAAATTTGGGGTTTTCAGTGCAAGACCTGGGTTTCTACAGGACATACAGGTTCGCGTAATGTAAGACACTTCTCAAAAATATCAACCAGTGGTGACTCAAACTTACTGCTAGTCATTTTCTGCTAACACTGACTGTTGTCAATCAAACACTACAAACAACCTAGTGGGTTCAGAACTAATAACGCCATTTCGGCATTTGGCTGTTTCTGGATTTTCTTGACTCTCACCATATCGGTCCTGGAAGGCAGCATCGATGTCCATGGGAATGCCCCTCCAGTCCTGCATGCCGCGCGGGTGGGCTGTGTCCACTCGGTTCTCCAGGGGGCTGAAGCGCCAGTAAGTGCCTGATTTGAAGAGGTACGTCTTCTGGGCTGTGTCGTCGCCCCACCTGAGGGCTGCCTGGATGTCCGACACGTGAAGGCCCAGTCGATGCACTGAATCAGGCCCTGTGATCCTCCTCTCTGCATCAAACACCCAGTATCTGTTACCTGTTGACCATGTCACGCGTCACGCACACGCACGCACACACACGCACACAAACACACACACACACACACAGGGGACATAATTAGAGGAGCTATACACTGTGCATGTCATTCCAAACATAGATCTAGGATGACATTAGGCTTGTCTGTCCTACTGCAACGATGTAGTTAGTAATGACAGAAGCAAGCAGATTAATCACGAACCACAAACAGCCACAGGTTTTACTGTCTTAGCTTTCCTTAAAAACGACCAATATTCTGAATCTGTTCCCACAACCATGGAATAGCAGTGGAGAACCGACAGGGCCCTCCAAGCCCTCAAAGGGGGCCTAAAGATAGATACAAATGTGTAAATGTTTCATCTATTATAACTTGGATTTTTTAAAAATTGATTACACTTTTTTTTGTCTGAATAGTAAAGACCTTCCTCTTGAATTTCCACAGTTTGTGTTGGGAAATGAAGGGTTAATATCCAAGCTGTTGCACGACACCTCAAGGTCCTCTAGAGGGCCTAAGCATGCGTCACTAATTCAGAGCCAATAGCCAGCCTCATCTTGTTTTCGCACACTTGAGCCTAGCTAGCTGGCGTGTAGGGAACGATGGCCCGACTGTCAGCCGGCTATGAACTCAATCAAAAAAGAACCACTGTCGGATCATTTTTCGAATCAAACGGCAAGCTACATGAACCTGCCGTTATCCATTTAATAAAGAAGGACGTGAGAGTGGACTTAGTTTTAAAATTCTAAACATAATGGTGAGTGGACATTTTGTCTTCATCTACGACTTACTTTTTGTTGCCATATTGTTCATTTTAAATGCAAAGTGTAAAATATAATTTAAGCTTTAGATCAACGGTTATGTGGTAAAAACCAAGGTAATTACGTTGCAACTGGGAGTACACGCTACATGACATTTTGTGCTGTGGCGCTTGTATTCTATTGTTGAATGCTGGAGATGGAAAAGTCGAATACAGTGCAACCTTTTCCTCTCTGACAGCATTCATTGTGCGTGGTCTTGAAACAGTGTGAGTAGTCGTGTGGTCGATGTGATTCCCCCACTGTTTGAGTGAATGTCGTGGCAAATGTTTCTTTGAAACGACTGTTTTCTTCTACGGTGGTTCCTGCCATCGATATCTACAACCGTTGTGTACGTGTGTTGCTTCCGTGAGCCACAGCCGAGGCGTGGCTCAGGACCGCTTGACTCTGTCATCAAAGAATTGCTTGTCCTACATAGGTCAGCAAAAGAAAGGTCTCAGGTCATGCTCTGTATACACAGGCATCCACGTTCAATGTATGACGTCAGATCTTTTTCCATAACTGAGGGCTTGGCTTTAAAAGTTACAGTTGTCCGCTGAGGAACAGTGAACATTTCATTGAAAAAACATAATTTCAGGTTAATACAAAAGATCTAACAAATACTAGATCATGGCATAAGTAACTAAAAAAACTATAAACATTCAATATAAATACGTGTACATTGGTGAACCACATCCAAAGTCATCTGAATCTGTATCAGAATGGGAATCACATTTGTCTGCCAAGTGCCTGTGCTCGTAGCCAAAACTGTAGCTGGTGTGATGGTCAGCCGTTCGAGGAGGATTCTGTGCTAGGTATTCAGCAGATCACGTAAACAAACCAAATGCTCAGGTTGAAACCTGTACCTTGTGAACGGACTACTGCTGGGCTTCTAAACCCTCCCTACTGCTGCTGTTTAGAAGGGCTGCCTGCTAACCACTGGCTCCTAATTGGCCCACCCAAACGCTGGCTGAGCCCTGGTGAGAGTTTACACACCCATAAAACAACACTCGCAGGAACAAAGACACACACACACACACACACACACACACATTTGAAAGAATAGACCATTGACACTGTTCAAATACATTAAGCAAGAGCAAAGTCCTGGATCGTTTGCGTATGAATCAAGTTTGACCAAACCACACTTTCATACAGACATCTCAAAAGTCACACTCCCAATTCAGAACTGCAACCAACGTGCCGGTTTGGTGTCCCAATTCAGGGCTTTGAGTCTCACCTTGAGCCTCTCCAGTCTGCACCCTTCTTTCCTGTACCCCTCGACCACACCTGCCTCCCAATATTTCCAGTCCTAAAAACGTTTCCTTGTATAACATGATATGAAATACAGCTTCAGACGGCAATGTCTGGGTTCCTGTCTCCTGAAACTAAAGCGCTACAATCAGGACAACGTGGACATACAACTCCTCCGTCATCCTTAACATGCTTGCCAACATGCCTGCCAAATATCAGAGCTCAAAAGCAAATGCCGCCTACAGAGCAGTGAAGCTCAGAGACCCCCAGACAAAGGCAGCCATTAAACATCTGTGGTGGAACCCACCTTGGAAGAACCAGCTGTTTCCAGTCTGGTCCTCATAGGCTGCATCGATGTTGTCGGGGATCCCCCTCCAGTGGCGCGTTGCTAGCGCCGGGTACCCTGCCTGCAGACGGCCGTCGCGGATTCGCCACACGTACCGGGACTTGAAGAAGAACAGCTCCCCCCTGATCATGGACACGGCGTCAAAGCTGGTCCTACAGGGGTCCGGCTGTGAGCAGAAGCACGGTGCAAATTACGGACGGACTGGAATGAAAAACACCCCACCTCATTTGTACGAAGTCCGATGTCAACTGTAGCGATTAGCACGTCATAATATGCAAACCTGAGGATCAGCCACAGCTGTGTCGAGGCCAGTTGTGTAGCCAATACAACCGATTACATTCAATAATAAATTAATCTGATTAATTCTTGTACCATGTGAACAGTCACCAGTATTCTGTCTTACAGACAGTACCTGTTTGGAACCTTGGTGGCCAATGGGCTGGAGGAGAACGTATTAATCCTGCAGTAGAATAAATTGCAGCCAGCAGGTTCACTAAAAAGGAACAAGTTAACTATTGACTCTTCAGTCAGTAAAAAGTTGTTCAAATACAACAAATCTGTTCTGATTTGGAGACCAAGTTCCTGTTAAGATGCTGGAATCATTTCAGAGAAGGACGTGCGCAGATGACAATGAGATAAAAACATTTGGATGGCGTGTTCATGAATGCTTATAACTTTACAGTCAAAACACCTAACATCGTTTTGGCCACACGTCATGTTACGCACATTGTGCACACAAGCAATCTCCACTAGCAACACAGCGTTGCTAGCCTACAAATACTCCTGCTCGCTGAATTTCCATTCATGTTCTCACCACAGTCATTTCAATCTCATTGGTCTCTGTGACGATGGGCGGGGCTTTCAGTGGTGGCCCGTACAGATATTGGATACCCTGCTTGTCATCCTCACTCAGCTCCAGTGGGTAGGAGAAGCTGTAGAAGGGGGACATGATGGCTCCTTCGACCAGGGAGTGCTGGAGGCCGAGAACGTGGCCAAACTCATGAGCCGCCACCTGCAGGAGGTCCGTGCCTGTGGGACAACCAAGGGACGTGTGCCGGTCAAGGGACGGTGACAAGGAGTTAGAGGGCTTCAACCAAACTGGCCTGTGCTAATTTGGCACAATCTCTGCAGTTTTTATAGCCATGTTTATTTACGACAACAAAAACCTCGCTACCATATTGAAGTTGCTTCTTTCGGAGAGTCACTCACCCATGCTGTTGCCCACTGTCCAACGCTCATCATAGTCAAAGTGGATGTCACCCGCTCTGTGTGTCCTGGGGAAAAAAGCATGGGCCAGAATTCCTCCCGGGCCATCAAAGGGAAGGTTGTCACCATGCCAGTACCTACACAACAAACACAGACAGGCCAGGCACTGTGGTAACCAGGGTCGGGGTCCATTCCAGTTGAATTCCAGTCCACTTCGAAAGTTCTTAGGCCAAATGTTCCTCATTGACCAACAAGCAGGTGAATTTTAATTGGAATGTCAGTTCACGTGCAGAATTGACTAAAATTATACACCACTGATCCCAACCCTGGTGGCCACCCATTTTGTTTTAGACAAACTTTAGGTAGTAATAGAAATCTGATTCACATCTGTTTGTTATTGAGGTACATTTGCTACCCTTGCCAAACTCTACTCCTTGCTCAATCGACATTCATTTAATCTGAGCAATGAGTGGCAGCAAATTGCTTGGTGATTAGAGCATTTGACTAGTCTCTGAAAGATTGCCAGAAAGAATCCAGCAAGCTAAATCACGATGACCAAAGTCCACGGGCAACGCAATTAATCCTAATTAAGTAACCCCTGAGCAATTTATTTGAACAAAAACCTTTCAAGACCGTTTGATTGATCACAGATACAGATGGGTTGACCCAGAGCCAAAACACACAGCGTAAAGAAATGATTCAAAAATTAACAAATGTTTCTGTTTAGTTAGAGACAATGCAATTACTGATGACTTTGGCCTAGATTCAATCATGAAGCTCATTTTGACTCACCACAAACAACTTCAATGAAGGCAGTCTCAGACTAAAGTATGAAGCCAACGACAGAGCAGAGGAAAAGATCAGTTTAAGAGTCAATATGCAATGAGCGGGTTGGCAGAGTCGGACCTTCTAAATGAGTTACACTCTCCTTGCAGACAGTAAACCATCTGGGTCTATAACAAATCTCCATAACCCTCTTATCACGTCATGGTCCAACCAAGGTAAATAACTGTACACAATGCCATTCATTACTACGGTATCTTTCTGGTCCTGAACTAGGTCCTTCTCAGCCGGCTCACACTGCAGGGCATGGAGTTATTACTCGTACCACAAAGACAGCGTCTCAGGGTCAAACACAGTACTCCCTGGGAGAACATATAAAAATGCACATACCGTATGTCTGTTGTGTCAGATTCATTTACTACAAAGGATTTTGATACTGTTGTGTTCGTGCCAAAACAAGAAATCTGATGAGGGTGGAAGAAATTTGCCCTGGGGCTTCATATAAACTCAACCTAGTTCAAGTAAAGAGGAAGAAGCTGCGTTTAAGCATGGCTTATTATAGACATGGTATTAAATATGTGTGGTGATGGAAAATACGTTAATACAAACAGTGCATGCCTCGAATTGCAGGATTCATGAACAAAATCAAATTGTTTACAACGGCGTTGGTCTGTAAAAATAATACACTTTGACTAGCTGCAATACCTCTTCTCTATGTCCCACTTCTATCTGAAGCAGATAACAGCTGTATGAATGTCAGTACAGCTGATTATCTGTACAACCACAACTCTAATCCCCTCAAATTCTTTTTGTCCAATGAGATTAGAACTATATATTTGTAAGTCAAAAAGACTAACCAGATAAGGACATGATTAAATAGGATTAACTACTGTATGTGTTCGCATCAGCAGTATTTGTCTTAAAGGCTGAGTACAAATGAAATAGGTCTATTTCTAACAAATTGATCTCTTTTATGTAAAAATATGTATTTGGTTGAGTGCTTCACGGATGGTCCTGTAAAATGGCCTCATGTTCTTTGGCTGTTATACGACTATGCAGAACAAGCATCGGACCCAACGACATCTACAAGATGGCTGCCCATACCATTACAGATCCCCCACCACGTTTGACAGTTGGCAGCAGCAGTTGGGGACTAATCCTTTCTCCAAACGTAAACCGGCCCTATGTTGGAAGAGAGTGAAAGATAACTAATCAGATCATGTGCATTTTTACATTGCTCATGATGGGTCCATGTTTTGTGCGCATTACGCCAAGTTGTGTGTCTTTGTGAGTTGGCCTTGGACACAAGCGGTTTCCGAATGGCAGCCATGACAGAAATGTCTGCTTTGTGAAGCTCACAATGTACAGTTGCTGTTGAGATTGGGTCACAGAGGTGCTGATTTAATTATGCAGTCATTTTCTTGCCTGTCTGTCTGTCCCTAGCGACTTCGCCAGTTACAGTGTCAGTTGTGACTAGCGACTTCTGTTCCTCTTTGCTAATGCAATTTGTCCATTTGACATTCCCACTGACTAATTTTGCAGCGTTTGTGACCAATGCAATTTGGGCACTGACCATTTGAGCTCTTTCAAACTCTGTTCATAAATTAATGAATTGTCCTACCTATTTTGTGGCTGGCACATGTCTGGCTAATGGGCCATCAACCTGATGTGACCTCTGTAGCCTTTGTTTGTTATTGTGATTTAGCTACTTCAAAGTAACAGTCCCCTGTTTGTTAACTTTCCAAAATCGTTTTTACGTTAAGCTAACTGAAAAAGAAGGGATGCCAAGCCCAGCACGTTATATTAGATGCCTACAGGTCTCAGGGCGTTAAACAATAGCAGTAATTATTCGGTCTCACTAACAAACAATGCCCGAAAATGCCCAAATGCAATCTATTAAATATCCTCTATCACCTAGTATAATAATTACCTGGTGAAATCAATGATGATGTCAGCTCGTCCACTGTTAACCTCGGTGAAGGTCAGAGGTGTGACATCACTCCACACGCGCAGAGCCTCCTGCAAGATACCACGCACTTTCTCCTTGCTCAACTGCCAGGGGAAACGCATGATCCTGTGGAACACACACACACACGCACACGCACAGCACACACACAGCACACGCAACTGTGTCAGAGACCACCCATGTGATTTCCATGGTTGTGTTCCATCCATAATCCTCTCTTATGGATGGAACAAATCCTCTCTTTGGCGGGTGGGGCGAGGGGTAAAGATGAATGCCGCCATTGCGTGGTTACTTTACGGTACAAAGGGTGACCGTGGCCTGGGATAAGCTGACTTTTGTGAGAGCCAGCCAGACTTGATGCCACCCAGCTTGAACCGGTCTGGTCAGCTTATGTCCCACATCAAAGGACACCATCACAACATAGAGCACATTCAGCAACACGAACAAGGACCGATACAGAGGTGTCGGCGCGCTGGCCAAACGACGCTTTATGGTGAATCCGGCGGTCGGATCCAACCATTAGGCACCCGTGGCATAGATACGGTCAGGTACAACGAAGGTATGCCTGAAAGGGGAAGTGTGTCCAAGATTGTTGTAACGTTCACATGTTTACTGTTGTTGTGGATTCCCAGGCGGGTAATTAACCTGCAGGCGTGTTCACCCAGCAGATCCAGAAGTGATACTGCAGACACTGACAGACTCCGCTTTATTTTTTATTTTCTAACACGGGCGACTGCTCATGCCGGACATTTACACCACCGTGACATGTTTTGTCTCGGTCCAGTTCCTGTGTTACATATGATGGGCAGCCCAGTGGGCGCCGTTCCGTTGTCCTTCTGCCCAGCAGACAGTTTCCCTGGAGCCTCCTTTGACAAAAGCCATCCCTGCAATCACTTTAATTCCTCAGACTTTACAATGCCTTGAGTGTGTTGATGGGGGGAGGGGTTTGAAAAATGTATTGCATCTCATTGTGTGGAGGCCCTAGAAACATGCCTAGACACGAGAAACCAGCATTTCTGCTGTTGCTTTATAACCCCTCTCTACTTCAAAAACCTCCATAACCCTGCGAGGCTGATGCATGCCAGGGCCAGATTACGCCCACAGACCTCAAACGCCTGCAGGAACCTCCCGTTAAACCTGGGAGGAATTCAGTTCCAGATTGTGGAACACTCGCTGTGTTGCTAAAGCTACTGTCCATTGTTATTACCGCGTCGTTAAAGAGGAGACTGCAAAACTCCCCCCGGGGTGTCAGATGTCGGAACTCGTTCCCCACCGCAACCTCTCCGGGAGAAGATGAGTGAAACCAGGGACAACGGCGCTGATAATTGTCCCGTAGGCTAAAAGAAGTGGGTCGGTCTGCCCTGTGCTGCTGTTGTCTCCTGAAGTAAAAATGTGATGAGCCAGCAGAGTACAGTACACACCCCAACTTTACAACCTTTTTTCTTGATAAGAGGCCTCTCAAGTGTGCCCCGACGAAATGAGTGGGTACGACAGTGAGTGCAGTGCCCAGGGAGTTTATGTTGCTGTTGGCAATCAGCAAAATGGCCATGAGGCTATATTTAGGGACACCAAATGAGGGTTTGACTCGCATGGAACATGACTAATGCTGACTTACTGTGCAATATTTTGCTGTTTGTTTGGAAGGAGTGGTTGATCATAGACATGATCATAGATCAGACAAACATATTTTCACATGAAACCATAGGCTCCCTGTTCAAACAACTAAATACTTGTTTTTCTACAGCATCACTTCTGTTTCAGTGTTGCCTTGGTTATTCCTCAGACGACACTGTCTTGGTGCTAAAGAGGAAATTGCTTTCCGCGGGTCTAAAGTCTTATTCTTCTCAGCTTTGCTCTATTGATAACACTCCCCTGGAAGCAACTATTAGCTTGACCTTTGCCCCCTCCAGACCCCTCCCTGCTTATCCCTATGTGCTGACGCCAGGAACCACGGGGGCCGTCGTGCTCCAACATGCCTGAGAGCTCAGCCTCTGTCTTGTAAATGGGCTGTGTTTTTTTCACGGTGTGACCCCCAGACTCCAAATGACAGGGGAGGAGGGTAGCCAATGTCCGGCCGTAATGGAAGAGGGTGAGGCTGTCACCACAAAATGGAGGAGCAGAGTTTGACCCCAGAGGGCGCCAGGTCAAAATGTCAATCAAGAAGTAGCTTAAAAGGCAAATGAATCCAAAACGAAACGGTAGCATGCAGTGAAGTATGCTTCTTAGCTTTCTGTTGCATCTAGTTTAAAAGACTATCACAAACACAAAATCGGTCAACCACTGAACACACAGATATGCAGCAACTGGGAACCATGTCTACTGATGTCTATGGCAGAGCTTTGGACAAGCAGTTTTAATAGCAAAGGGCATTTAACCATCACTGAACTCAGACTCCTGGTTTCAGTGTGAAGGTTCCTTTCACATCACAGTGGCTGCAACTTGGGTGGCCTCACCGAAATTATTCTTGATTTTGAACACATGAAAGATGTTAATCTACACAAACCCGCTTTCCAATCAGAACCAAAATTAGCAACCTTTGTCAGCCAGTGAACCAGTCTACTGTGACGGCGGGCGGGGCTTGGTAGTTCTTTCCTGGCTGGTAAAACTGATGGGACATCAATGATGTCTCTCAAGCTTCTGCATCACATGTAAAACGTTCCATAAATGAGGAAAGGCCTTTTCATGGGTATTTTTCTACACAAAGAAGAACCTTACTTGTAAGTGAGGTCAGTCTTATCCCAGCGTCCACCGAATAGAACAAAACGCTTAGAACGGTGCTTTCCTTCAAAGGTGGCCCCCTTTGGTGCGTGATGGTCTGAGACGCCACCTTGCTTCTGGGCAGGATAATCTGGGACACCACAGCGAGGCCGGTTCCAAACCAACTCTGAGCCATTTCCGGGCAACCCAATATCTGGATAGACAACTCCCGACAGGCGCAAGGATTCCTTAGAAGTGTCTTGGTCATGGCCAAGCCTGCTCCTCTTTTTCACGCCATAGTGGTGGGTGTTTTGAGGCCAGCCCTGTGGACAAAGGTATGTGCAATTAGTGTTCCAAGAAAGTAAACAAGTCTTTGGTTCGTACAAAATCATATGCGTCCAGGCAACCACTGACAACCAGAGCCGGAAATCCAATGAATGTTTTCAGATAGTTGCAAGGCAAGACTATCAATACATTAGATGTTGGTATGGCAAATTACTGGAATGTTTTGGTAAATGACCTCATAAGTAGGAAGGCTTACAGGACAGATAAATCTCTAGGGCATTATTACAGTCAATTTCCTGCAGAGAATTTAGAGGAAATTGGTCTGGTAATTGACTGGGTGTAGAGCCAACAGGGGTAAGGAAGGGTTGGGGGACAGAGCGGGGTGGCTGAACCCTTTTGCCCCCCCCAGCCCTTCCTCCTTGCACTGTCGTTGCCTTCGTTTTATTACAGTTTACTAGTTTCCTAAAATACAGCTGTGAGGTTTGGAAACTTTTTGCGACCTACTTTTTTCTATGAGGGTTGGGGGAATGACGGGTGTGGTATTAAGTAAATTGTTGTTCCTTTCTTGTTTAAATGGTCTCAAAATGCTTCCGCGTCCAACAGCCCGAGGGAAAAAAATGTGAAAGCTGTAATTTGTGGACACGCTAATTTTAAACTTCCATTAAAAGTATAAAACACTAGAGGCGTTCATGCAGGGGTGCATATTAGAAAAAGCATCTAAGACTTGGATGTTGGGATCAGGTACTAATACACAGTAACTCCCCCCTTTTATATAAACTATATATGTATAAACCACATATTGAGACACTGAGCAATTAGTAAAATTCACAAATATTGAAAAACATTAAACCAGGAAACCTTCAACCAGGAAAAAGGCGTTTGTCATATTAAAATCAGTAACATATTTGGTTTTAAGTGTGCCAGAGCCTCATGTTTCTTCACTTATAATTTTAATACTGTAAATGTAGAACATGTTTGCCAGTTGGAGCACTTCATAAAAGAGCTAGGAGGTTATGGAAATTGATGAGGTAATCTAAAGATTACCCTGGCTGTTCCAGCTATTTCCTGACAGAAACAACAATGTTAACCTAAGGTCAACTCTCGAACAACTGGAGTAAGATAAGGGAATATGGGAACCTCTGATTCAAAAGAGGTCGAAGCTCAAATATCAAAGCAAATATAAAGCAGACGTAAAAGAGAACAAAAATCCAAACAAGAGCTTCATTGGTTGGGGGTTGATTTGAGAGACCAGCTGTGCTGGTAAAAACCAATGTGCAGCTACTGTCTTGAACAACACCAGAAAAGAAACCAACTTTGAAAACATTCAGGAACTCACCGCTCATACGCTCACTACATTTAGTCCCAAAGGAGTGGATATCAGACAATCCCATATGTCTCTCCTCTCACTGGTGACCTAGTCTCACCTCCCCATTCGTCTGGTCCCTGTCAACCCACAGCTTTATTTGCCTTAGGCCCTTAGCAAAACAGTTCAGATCCTTATGGGTTTAGCTGATTTAATGAACTGTAGCCAAAAACGAAGTCACCATCAAGAACAACCACTTAACACGTGAGCAAAAATAGTATCTTTTTAAGAGCTGCACTCCAGCATGTTGTCAAATATTTGGCATTGTAACAATGCCAGGCAGAGGAATCAATTACTCAGGACCTTTAAAAGATTTCTTCAAAAAGAAAATACGTTCTGTTGCAAGTTACTAGTTTCCATACTTATTAGAAACATGTGAACCTTATAAGGGAGTCATGGACTTGATTTTAGTTAAGCATCATTTTCAAAGGCCCAGCAGGTCATGGTTCAGATTTGCACACAATGCATTTACAAGCCCCAGGTGATTAAGAAAGCGGAGAACAACATAAGAGAAACATAAGAAAACAAAAACTCAATGTGTTTTTCCTGCACATCTGGCACAACGGGATACCTCCAGGTCTACCCAGCATGAATGGAGGTGTGTCCATTCAATGTGAAGCTGATAGCCCTGTACGTGTGACAATAAAAACAAGACTAAAAACTGAATGTACTGTATATCAATGGAACGCTGTTCTAGATCTATGACATATCCACATCATGTTCAAATACAGAGTGCTTGGATTTATCGTGTTCTACACGCGCAAGTGTTTGTGTGAAATTATTTGTTTTGATCCGTATCCCAACTCCCCCCTGAGAGTTGGGATATGAAATTCGGACAGTGCGGTAACGGCCTAGGGATTACTCGTTATCGGGAACAACCCTAGAGCAATTAGGGTTAAGTGTCTTCTTCAAGGGCAGGTCCTCTCGTTGGCTATGGAATTCTAACCAGCACTGCCTGACTGCTGTGCAGGGAAATCACCATGAGGTCATTGGTGAGTTAAACTGTTGAAATGTGAAAAAACAGAGGACATTGTAGTCTACATGTCAAGAATCTGGTAGAATTGGTGGAAGGACACGGGCGCAGAGACGGTATGTTGGTAATGATCCATGTTTTAATTAAAGAAAGAAACAAAAGAACAAACTTACAAACTTAAAGCAGACAATGACAGGGTGTAGTAGCGCCTTCGGCGGCCAACCAAAATAAACCACAACTACGTGCACAAACATTCAACATAAGTAGGTTCCCCAATTGGAGGCAATAACGAACACCTGCCTCCAATTGGGGAAACCAAAGCACATAGAGGTGGCTAGAGCCACCTATTTAGGCCATGTCCTGGCTATGGCCCCAGCCAGCGCAAAGATGGCTAGGGGCATAGCCAGGACATGACACT
>JACXGJ010010464.1:0-21905 GCA_016801105.1 Esox niger
TCATATCTACACTAAACTGAGCTGCGCTGGTCTGAATAATCATCTACCATCTAAGAAAGGACCATTACTAATCCATTAATAAACTGCATTTTAATATACAATCATAACTTCTGTAGCTTTCTGTCATGGCTGTAGGGCTCCTCTGTCAGCACTGCTCATTTCATTCCTCCACAGCCCCAGTGTCCAGTCCTGAGCTGATCACTAAGTGTCTGACTGATGGGGAGATGAGGGTGTCCTGCTCCTCTGAGGGGGATATTGACCAGTTTAACTGGACTCTGATTGGAGACCCACTGCTAGACACTGAGAGGACTGTTGGTAATGAGACAAACACCATAACTCTGAAGAAAGGCTGGTCTGGAATCCTCACCTGTCATGTCTGGAACCATGTCAGCAACGCAAACCACAGCATTACGATATCACACTGTCCTGGTAAGATATGGATAAATGTACTTCATTAGACAGAGACAAGAAATAATACGATTAATTGCTGATAATAATTATAATAATAATGATATATACTTACCAATGAAAATGTATCTGTTTAGAGACAGACTTTTCCATTCATGTACCAGGATTCAATAACAACATGTTATTTCTCTTTGTTTGAACCCCCACAGGGCTTAGATTGGCTAACTGCACCTTAAATGGGACGAGGATACTGGAGTGGGTAAATGACACTGTCAGTACTCTGTGTCTTGACCCTACAACAGTGAGCCCCACTACTGTGACAGACTCCTGCACCAGTAGAAATGTCCCTGGTAAGGGCCCTGGGTGTGAATGCTGGGTTGGGTGGTGTTTAGGGAGTCAAACCCTAATGTCAGAGAGATGAAAGGGACAGTAGTGTGGATGCTGAGGTGAGTGATACATTAAATCTACATTCTCTATTATCTCTCTGACCCTCCAGTGTATCTGAGTCAGATTCATTCTGTTATATCAGTCTTATATTATAGTAAAATACACAACAAACCTTTCCTCACAAATAGTTCAGACCTTTAATTCTTAGGTTGTCTCCTGTAGTACTGAACTTACATAGTGCACATAACTGTATGTTGGAACACAATAAAAAAATTAACTAAATTAGTTATTTACTGACTTGAAATTAACAAACTAGACCATATGTCAATACAACAGGTAAGCTTTCACTGGTATTATTACACAGATCCAGGGAGCTATTAATTTGTATTGTTTTTTCTCACCCACCTCAGCAACCAAACTAATGATTCACTCCACTGCCTCTGGGTCAGTTTCTCTCAGCAGTCATATATTAGTCAAATATGACAGTCAAACAAATAGTAGAAGTCTCTCACGCTGTAACAGTTTTAATGAATTAATGCCAGGGTGATCTCCTGTAGTGTTGAACAATAAATGAACTAGGCACCAAGTATAGCTAATGAATTCAAATGGAGCTGGTGCTTCAAAAACTAACGTGGGTTTTATGCAAAGAAAGTCCTGATATCCAATGATGCCTTCCTTTTACTCATGATACCTAATATTGCTAGCATAGCAAGTGGTTGAAATATATCATGCAATCACACTGTGCCATGAAATAAAGTCAAAACTCACTGAAAACATGCCAGCAAGGATCACGGAGAGTGTAACATGGATTCTAAGAGATTAATTTTCTAATGAATCACAAGTGGAATGTATTTTGGAAGCAGACAAATTATTAAAAGAGAAGAGGATTAACATGAACAGTCACATTGGCCCCATTTAAAATGAAATGGTAAACCTACCAACACAAACACAAAAAGATTATTTGGGGGGATTATTTCCTTGAACCCCTAGGAATTTTGACCCTGAGTATTTATGAAGGGACAGTTAATAGATTATAACCAATGAGGGAAGGTTGAAAGTGACCGGAATACAGCTGTATCATGGAATTTCTTTTTTGCCTCCTGTCTTTACAGTTATGACCTATCCAGAAATGCAATTGACAACATGGGTTAACAGAAAGGTTAAATCAGCAGAAATATCATTAATTGGTTATTGTTACTGAAGTAAACCCTTAATTGTTGAATGTTTGTCCCTGAGAAATTACTTAAATCACATTTTACAGTAGTTATCTTTGTTGATTTGAATTATTAGCTTTCCTTTGTCCCACCAGACCTTTACTTCACTGCTTTTCTTTATGTGAAACTTGTGGAGGTCTTCGTTTTGCTGACAATCTGCTTAGGATCATACTGGTTTTACAAGATTAAAAGCCCTCCTACAGTACAAGGTCCAGTATACAAGATGTACCTTCAATTAAGAGTCTCAGTTATTGTTTGATGAAATATTTCATTTTATTCTATCTTTGTCTCTCTCCCCAGATGATAATAACTAGCGAGTCTGAAGTCTCTTAAGTGGACCATGATAGAAAACAGCCAATGAAACGATGAATAATCTGATGAGTTTCTTCAAAAACTACAGATTTTCTTTAATGCCAAATCTTTAATTAATACATCATTTTGTGATGTCAGATGTTTTCTACCTGAAATGTAATTGCTGCTTGATGTTGCTTGGACTTTTAGAAATGTATGAGATGATGTAATATTGACATTTTACATGAAGGAATGGGAAATAGTATAATGGGGTTATATGCGTTTTTACAGTTGGATATTTACCTGCAGCCGCATATATAGATGCGGCTGCATCTCGCGTTTACAGTCTAGATGCGGAGGGGTAAACATCTGCTCTGCTCTGACTGCAGCTAGGAGGGACTGCTGCGCGAGGACCGAGCCTCTAGTGAGTGCTTTGGGACGGGGGAGGGGCCCACGGCAGCACCAACTGCTCGTTGAGAAGAATAAGAATTAGTGTTTTCATGTCAGAGTCCAAAAGTTTCCATTGACACCATAAAAAGTCGGTAGATTTGTTGCTAGTCACATTTTTGAGAGAGTCGCTAGAGGGGTCTGAATACTCGCTAAATTTAACCACAAAGTTTATGGCTCAAAACGGGACGGTCCAGGCGCAGACTATACAGGTGCTGGTCATATAAATAGAATATCACCAAAAAGTTGATTTATTTCAGTAATTCCATACAAAAACTGAAACTTGCATAATGTGTACAGTCATTCCACACAGACTGATATATTTCAAGTGTTCATTCCTTTTCAGTTCATTCCTGGCATTTGTTCTTTGTTCAATGTGTGACAACTTTGAGTTGGGGGCGTGGCCAGTGAAGATGCTACAAAGACGCCTGTCGTACCTAAATACTTTGATTACTCGGACTGCGGTCATACTAGGTGGCCGTATATCGATTATCCCATGCGCATGTAAAAATAAAAAACCTTTATAGAACTTTGGACTCAAGACCAATTATTTTACTTTAACAAGGTGTTTTGAGAGAATTAGCTGATTAGAGTGTGGCACCAGGTGTCTTCAATATTGAACTTTTTCATAAATATTCTAATTTTCTGAGATACTTATTTTGGGGTTTTCATTAGTTGTCAGTTATGTGATGGAAATTTCATCGATAGACACTCAAAGGAGTAAGACAGAGACAAAATTCTCTTGGCACAATTAGCAGTTTATTTGCAAATAGAGAGACGCGTCAAATGCTTACCGAATAATCATTCGAGGAGTCTCTAAAGTAAATTACATGTACAGCTTGTATTTATTATAGTTAAAAAGGGGGTGGCAAGATGCCACCTATCAATCTTAGGTCACACAGGTGGGAGGATTATCCCCCCATCTTATTCTTCCTGCCATAAATGTTCACTGTTGTGTTTACCTAAACAGACAACTGCCGCTACCATCCCCCAACACTCACATTCCTAAGGAACCAAGGACAGATAGCCTCAATGGTTTAGCCAGTTGAGCGGTTGGTCAGAAAACCTAATGATTCTCTGAAATAATACAGATGCATGTCACAACCAAAGACCAGAGTTACATACCATGTAATAGACAAGCAAACATGTCTCCAAAATACATTAGTTAAGAAATTGCCACAACAAAATTCCTTTTGAGTTTCTTCACTTTGTGATGAAAAAACAAGGGTTAAAATCCAAGAGAAAAAATATCTAATCAGAATTTTTCTTTGGAAGAAATGATCCAGCTGTACTCAACGGTCACTGGCTAGGCCCTCAGGCTTTAAATAGAAGGCACCAACCAACATCACTGACATTGACTTCAATTAGAGCAGCATTTTGGAGTGACAGTGGAATCAACCAATTACAAAATGTCTTGTAATAGATGGGACAATTGTATGACACCTCAAGGCCTTCTAGATGGCCTAAGTATATGTTACTAATTCAAAGCCAATAGGTATGCTTACCGTGTTTTCTTACACTTGAGCCTAGCTTGCTGGCCAGATTTTTAGAGTGCAGGTAATGATGGTGATGGCCTGGCTATCAGCCCTGGCTTGGATCTTGATAAAAAATAACTTATTTAAGATTTGTAATCAAAAGACAGGCTACATGAACCTGCCATTATCCATTTCAAAAAGAAGGACAGGAGAATGGACTTGATTTTTAAATAATAATCATAATGGTGATTAAGATTTTTGCTTTCATCTACAGCTTGGTTTATGTTGCTGTCACATTCATATTATTTTGAATAAAAGATTATTGTAAAAGATTATTTCAACTATAGATCACAAGTTATGTGGTAAAAACAAAGGTAATGATGTTACAATTAGAGGTACTGGGTACATGACATTTCATGTTTTGTTGCATTTTTTATTGTTGCATGCTGGGACCATGAACACAGCGCAACTTTTTTCTCTCTGACAGCATATACTGTCCATGGTCTTAAAACAATGTGAGTAGTTGTGTGGTTGAATTTATTCTGCCTCCTTTTGAATAACTGTTTTGGCAAATGTTTATTTGAAATGACACCTCCGTATTTTCTTCTAATGTTTTTCTTGCTATTGATATATGCAACTGTTGTCTACGTTTGCTGCTTCTGTGAGACACAGCTGAGACGTTGCTGAGGACTGTTTCAATCTGTCATCAAAGAATTGTTTCTCCTACATAGGTCTGAAAAGGAAAGGTCTCAAGTCGTGCTCTGTATACACAGGTATCCGAGTTCTCTATTTATATGTATGATGTCAGATCTTTTTCCACTACAGAAGGCCTTGCTCCAGCAGTCATATTTTGCCACTGGTATCACACATCCTGTTCCTCTGCCCATCAGGTCTCAAGCTCTCTTGTTCACTAATGTAAAATATGTGGTAGCTTATACAGTTAATAGCTACATAGTTTATTATATATTTATCCATTGGTCTTAAAAATATAAAATTGCGCAGCTCAAAGTGTGTTCGTCAACATCCCTTAACATGCTTGAAGTGACAGCAATCTCTTAGGTGTTTTGCTCTATAAGCTTAGTCATACGGCAATTTTCATTATAATTCCAAGATTAGGACTACTGGTGAATTTATAGTTGCTAAGACAGTAGCTGGCTTATTTGAAGACATGGTTGTTGTTTGCATTCATTACATTATAAGCACTGTCTAATGGTAAGAGGCATCAGTTTCTTTCTATACTGTCACATGTTTGTCTATGCATGTCATACATATGTTTACAAAAATTCAGTTACACACAAATGGTGTATAAGGGAAAAATTATAAAAGCATTCATTTATTCTGGGGAGACAAGTGACAATGATAGTTATTGTGAAGCTAAGTAGCATATCATTTACATTTCAAGTTTGAAAGACAGCATTCAGTGTGACTACCAGTTAGGGAAACTGTATAATAGCCAGCTTTATCTATTATATTGTCACATAATAATTTTCAAGTGCTTCCTGTAACTATCATTTGCTACAAATGTGAAATTTTCTCTCTATTCTCAGGACTGGAGAGACATTGTAATGTTACAAAGGCTGGAGTACAGTTTTATGGTGCTGTGGGAGGAACTGTCTATCTCCGTCTGGTCACTGATGGCATTAAGAATATTCATATAATGTTTTTAATAAAAGATCCCTCTGGTAAATCTATAGAGCTTTTCAAATGGAAAAACAAAACCACCCACATGAATGAATCCATTAGAAATAGATCAGATTTTTTTTCAACAATGGCACATTGAAGATAACAAATATAGAAAGGAGTGATGCTGCTGAATATTCCTCAGAAACATTTAGTTCATCTGGAATATCCCTCACCTGCATACGATTTCAACTGTCCATGGAAGGTAAATATCCAACTGTAAAAACGCATTTTAATTCGCTAAATAATCTAACACGCATAAAATGTTGCCAAATATGGTTTGATGTTCTAATATATTTATTTCTGTGTAATATTTGTTCATTACTTCTTGTACTTGTTCAAGTCTAAAGCCCAAATCTGACGACTCGAATATGCGCGCATGTACAGGAATCTGCAAATGTGTATTCAGATTCTGTGTGCGCGTAATCAAAATTGAATGTGTAAAATATTTGTACGCGTATTGAGATTTGTAAATGTGTGGGTAAATCTGTAAACGCTTATACGGACATGTCGTCAGTTTCAACTCAGTCTCACTGATGTAATTCTAACCGGCAAAGCTAGCTAGCAAACCAACTTGCTAGAATTAGGTCCAACCAGTCACCTGAAGTAGCTATCCTGAACATTTCCTACAATACATTCACTGCAGCATATAGAATAGTTTATTTTCTTTTGTGCGATATGTATTTCAAATCCCCTGAATTACATTGTGGCCACTGAGATGGGTTGAGTAAAAAGCCAGCAAAAATTGCAAATACACAGCGCCCCTGGATTTTTTTCAATTTTTTCACAGTATAGACTATCCTGAACATTTCCTACAATACATTTTTACAGTATACACTAAGCAAAATGTATTATCTTTATATTATTAAAATCGCGGTTTTTGGCGGACTTCTATTTTGAAGGCCAATTCCTTAAACCGGAAGTCTTATTGTTGCTTTGGAATCTCTAATGTTGCCTGCATAACGCCAATCGCCGTCGGAGCGGGAAGCCTTTTTGAATGGCTAGCAATGGAGCGCTTCCGCTTTAAACAACGGAATGCGGCTTATGTGTGAATGGTGTGTTAGTGTGCCTCATCAAGGAAATAGCTTGGCGTGCATTTACAAGACTCCCTGGATCTTCTGCTATTTACATTTGGTTGCATATGTAGTACATTGGAGCTAGCTTGTGTGCATGCATCACCTAGCTTGATAGCAGTACCAATTTCAAGTAGAACATATAGATCCAATCAGTATAATAGGCTGTAGTTGAGATATTAAAATACTAGAATAATTGAGTGATGTTAAAATAATTTATGTAACATTATCCCTTTTAAAAGTTAAGTAATCATCAAGTTCTATTTGTATTACAAATAGTTCAACCCTCAAAACAGCACTTGACGTTGAATTAAATACGTGCAGGAACGGACAAATCGCACATTTGACTATGTTAAAGAAAATGTATGTGTAAATAGTGCATGCCCTAAAAAAGTGACCAGTACCGTGTTTGCTTAAAATTAGATGGCCCAAGCCAACCACTGCTAAACCATAATACATACTTTTTACCATGAATTCCAACAAGTTCCTTGCAAGGTGTCAATATAGTTAAATAATCAAAGAACAACATTTGCCTTATGGGATTGACTAATGTGGAATGGCACTTCAAAACAACATGCGCAATAATGAACTGCTGTTTTCGTTTGTCTGTCAGTCATGCAATTTTGCCTTCAGACTGCTACTCTTCCTTTCAGTGTTCTGACATTGCTTACATTAAGTTTTACAGTGTACATTATCCCTTCCCCCTTCATTTTGATGACACACAGAAGGAGGCAGTGAAGTGGTCACATGGTCTCCAGTAGCTGTAGTCCTGGTCCTTGCTGTGATAGTGGCAGTTTTCTGTATCCACTGGAGGAGGACACGGCCCCAGACAACAGGTCAGATGGGTGATAATCCAACACCTTTAACAAATCTATAGGACACAGATGTTCACAATGTTCAGTCATCTTAGTTAACTAATGCTTAAGTGTTGTGTTTTTAGGTTCCTACTTACATTAGTGTAGGTCTGTATTGTCTATTTTAGTGGGGCAAGTTTGGAGCTACAGATTAACCAACTAGAAGTGGAAGTGGTGAGATTAATTTAAAGCATTTATTTGGATGAATTTGGTTTTAGAACTACGTTATCTTATGGGATAGTATGTTTGGATTCTGGATCAGAATGGAATGTTCAGACATGGCCACATGGTCAACGAAGAGACCTGTACCACCTACCTGATGGTAGGAGGGCAAACATTTTGTGGCATGGATGTGAAGGGCCCCTGATGATGCCGCACACCCTGTACAGACACTGCTTACGTTGGAGATCTACAATGGCTGGGAGCTGGGAGCTGGGCACCATTGATTTGCTGGGCGGTTTTCACAACCCTTTGCAGGGCCTTCCGGTTGTCTACAGAGCAACCGCTAAACCACTCTTTGGCGCAGTTAGTCAGAATGCTCTCGATTGTGCAGCGGTAAGTTCCCAAGAATCTTGGAAGACAGCAGGCCTTCTTAAGCCTTCTCAAGAAGTACAGGCGCTGCTGCTACTCCTTTTTGACCTGGGCTGAGGTATTGAGGGTCCAGGAAAGGTCCTCAGAGATGTGGACACCCAGGAATTCGAAGCTGGACCACACGCTCCACCTTGGTGCCATCGATGAGAACTGAGGTGTGAATGCAGTATTTAGACTTCATGTAATCCACAATGTGCTCCTTAGTTTTCTTTGTTTTGGGAGCCAGGTTTCTGTCAGTGCACCTTGCCGCCAGGCACTTGACCTTCTCCCGGAAGGATGACTAATTGGGGAGAACAGAAAACAGTAAAGCAGAAATGCTTTAAGTGGTCAGGTTCAGACTGAGGCCCTCAGGTGTATAGAGATGCCTAGAGGGACCCATGCAGTACCCCCCCCATGCGATTACTAGACCCCAGAGCAGGTCGCGGCACCAGGAGGAGTGAATCTCCGCTCCGGAGCAGGACTCAGTGCCGGGACTGGTGGAGGCTCCCCCGGTGCAGGACAGAACACCGGAGCACGACGGGATGAGGTGGCAACTGCCGGTGCTCGTTGCACCACTCCTCCAGGAGCGGTTGTAGGGGCCACACATTGAGCCACTCTGGAGGTGGTGGTGGCTGTGGCTCGTTGTCCCACCCCTCCAGGGCTCCGGTTGGGGGACCGGCACTGGAGCCCTGGTGCAAGGAACTGGCCCTGGGGGTTCAGGGCATTGGACCGGTACTGTAGCCCTGGTGCCATTGGCCGACACTGGAGGAACTGGCCTGGGGACTGGTGCAGGAACAAGTAGGGAGGGACGGGAGGCCTGGCTGGATGTTGCCTCCTCGCCTGCTGACGTGTCTGGAAACCAGGGCCTCAGCCGTTTCCTCCACATTTGCCTGCAGCGTTCAAAGTCCTCTTTCGCCACAGTGGCTCCCTGGTTAGGAGGCCTTAGTGGCAGCCAAGCCCTCCGCCACCTGTCTTGCTCCTCCAAAGAGTGGTTGAATAGTCCCTCTTGTGGCTGTCTATCTTCTGGTGTTTGGGGCCAAAGTGTGTCTCGGTCCTCCTCCCTCCTCCGGCCTCCCCTATTGTCAAGTCTGTAGTCAGCTATTCTACTATACCAAAGACCATCCAAAGATATGTAATCTTACATGCATCTTCTATGCATGGCTTTGTATTGTTACTATTTCTGTCTTCCCAATTCTCGCAACAAATCCTAATGTCTGCATTTTTAGAATTCAACATTTGAGTGATCTACTGTACTACAATAAACCCACACTGAACTGACCAATCAAACAACATGTCTACAATCCTATGGTATGTTAGTATGTAGGCTACTAGCATATATGGAATGTTAAGGTCAGCATGTGATCTGTGTAGTAGTGATAGGAAGTTTCTCTTTCTAATGACTTGGATCATGTTGAGTCATTCAGTAAACAGATTCACTGAATGTAAACAAGTCTTTGAGTCATTAATGGCTACAGCCCCCTTCTGTCAAATGTTTTAATGAACGATATAATTGAACAAGTCACTAGAAAAAAGGACTTGTAGGTCATGAGTCACTACAAAGATTTGTTCAAAACTAATTGTTTGCTAACTGCACATCACTACTGTGTAGTAACACATATTTTCCCCATTGTCACATCTCTCCACAGATGGTAATGAAAGCCAAGAACTGGAATATGCTAACATCACTGTTGTGAAAAAGAAGGGTAAAGTGAGGAAGAAGGTTCTGGATGAGGTGGAGTATGGACAGGTTCTAGTATTGGAGGGATCCAGATGAAACCCAGTGAGAGACAGACCTACAGGGCAGGAGGACACTGTTTATGCTGGAATAAAGCCTGGCATGTGAAGGGGAGATTCTTCAGTACAGGATGGGGTTGCCTCATTCGTCACTTTAACAATTGTTTTTCTCTACATATTTCATCTTCCTTGTATTCAACGTCCACGTAATGTTATGAACATTTCATTACATTAACAGTTTATGGTTATGTACATTGTTTACCAGAATAAACAACCCAGCAACTAGGCTCTCTACATCTGTCACTGTGTTTCTGTTAATTTACTGATGATTTCCCATTTAATCTACCTGAACATACATCAAATTATACAATATGTTATAACACAGTATTGATATTTGGTAACGGTAGAAGTGATCCAGAACCAAGTGGATCCACTGTGAAACAAAACACTAATTATCATCCTCAATGGTAGAATAGGGCTTTTTTTAATTCCTATGTATTTTATCAAAAATCACATCTTATTCAGCATCAAAGATACACTCTGGTGAACACACCTTTACAATCCAGAACGTTACATAGTTCCACAATACTATTTAGTTTGTTTAGCCATTACCTGCAACCCAAAGTGAGTTAGTAGCATCAGGGATATATTTCTATTTGGTCTGTCCTCTGGTACATCTCTCAAGTCTCCTCGAATTAATTTATTTCTTCCTGGCACCTCTATATTTCTGGTTCATCTTTTTACGCTTTTTATTGGAAAGTTCATACTTATTAACTGTAGTGGGCCAATGTCAGTCATGACCAGCAGTGTGAAAGCGCTGATCAGGATCATGACACAACAGCTGTAATTTTCACATCATCCCACCCAAAAGAAGTGCTCTTTTTTATTAAAATCTTGTCTAATATGACACAAGAGCTACGTAGCCAGCCTTGCTGCTCGTATAAAGAGGAGGTTAATCCTTGATCAGGCTCAGCATCACTCAGCATCAGAACCTATTAATATAGCTCAAAATTCATTGTTACAGGGACAGAAATATTTGACTTTTGCATTGGTTTTGTTCATACCCAAATTCCGAACTGGAAGAAATCAATTGTTTGAGGATTTTGTTTAAGGCCTGAGCATGGAGGCTATATTAGGACTGTTTGACATCTCAGCATGAGTTCCATATGGTCAGAACATACACAGAGATCCCACATTTTCATGAACATCTTAAGAAATGTCTTAAGATGCCTAAGATGTTAACGTGAAGACATCTTGAGATGTCTTAGCAAAAGTCTTAAAAAGACCTGCCTTCTTCATTTGTCTTAATGTGTTGGCTGGTCTGGAATCCACACCTTCCACTCGCTTAACCTGCAAATCGCTCAATCTCTGGCGAGCTGTCGCTGAGCCTTCCTTAGCGTGCACACTGCCGTATCTTCCTAATTCATGCCAACGTCAACCAGTCAACCAGAATAGAGGAAGCATCAGTCTCTGCAAATATTAACAACATGCAATATGTGACTGTTAGCATTATGTGGAATAATTCTGTCTTTAGCTATATAGCGCCCAGGAAACCACATCCTCCCTTATTTATTAATTCATCTCACAAACAGTTATATTAAAAATCACTCTCAGCCTGAGAGCACTTAAATGTTGAGTCGACACTTAACTGCTGTGGTTTAACTTTAATAATTTTCCTCAACCTTTCTTGGAGCATGATGGTCCTTCTGGGATGAGTGCCTGGTTAACTGACTGTTGATGTCAGAGGAACATTGTAACAGACACCCATGTAAAAGTGAACAATGTATCTATTAGTTACCAATGGAATGCTGTTGGACCACAAGGGCATCTCTGTGAAGATTTACCAAAGAAATACCAAAATCTCACAGGTTAAATGTAGTTTGACAATTTAATCTAGTATCACACATCTTGTCACTTCCCTTTTGAAGATCTCTTGTTCTTTAATGTAAAATATGTGCCAACTGATACAGTCTATCGCCACGTATATAATATTTTTATCTATTGGTCTTAAAAATGAAGAAGTGCGCAGCTCAAAGTGTGTTCATCAACTTCCCTTGACACCCTTGATGTGACACAATCTCTTGAGTGTTTGCTCTATAAGCCTAGTCGCGCGGTGTGGTGATTTTTGTTTATAATTTTGAGTTTAGGACTTCTGGTGAATCTATAGTTCCTAAGACATATTTGAAGACATCATGCTTTTGCTGTTTGGATTTATGACCTTATCAGCATTGTATAATGGTAAGAGACAACTGCTCATTTTCTATGCTGTCACTTGTTTGTCTAAGGAGGTCATGCACATTCTAACAGAAATTCAGTTATACACAAATGGTGTATAACTAATTACAATAGAATAAATTACTTATTGGGCCAGTGAGACATCAATGTCCCTTATATGTGAAGCTAACGTACCAGATACATTTTATATTTAGAAAGACAGTATTTAATTTGAATACTAGCTAGTGAAAATGTTTCATGGACAGTTTTGTCAATTGAATATTCACAAAATACGTTTCAATTAGTTTTAAAGAAGTAGTTACAGCAAGTTTCATTTTCACTAATGTATATTCTTCACTCTATACTCAGGACTGGAGAGCCACTGTGATGTTACAGAAGATGGAAGTCACTGTTATGGCCCTCTGGGACAAACTATCTATCTCCGTCTTGTCACTGGGGACATCGAATATTATAGTATCATATTAATAAAATATCAAAATAAAATTTTACTGTGGTTTTCAAATGGAAAGATATAAACAAAAACATCACAAATGAATCTATTAACACTAGATCAGAATTCTTTATCAGTAATGGGACATTGAAGATAATAAATATTAAAAAGAGTGATGCTGCTGAATATTTCTTAGAATCATTTAATAAATATGGTGCCTCATCTGGCAAGAAATATTTTCAACTGTCCATTGAAGGTAAATATCCAACCGTAAAAACATTTGATTTGCTAGCAAAAAGTTTCAACTTTCCATCCAAGGTACATTTTTACCAAAATGAAATGTACAATTATGTTTACGATCATATAAATGGATTTACAGCAGCTCTCTTTATTGTTTTGATTAATTATTTGCTTCCCTTCGTCCCCGAGCCGATTCTTTCAATGTGTTTCTTTATGTGAAACTTGTGGAGGTTTTCATTTTGTTGGCAGTCTGTTTAGGATCATACTGGTTTTACAAGATTAAAACCTCTCCTACAGTACAAGGTCCAGTATACAACATGTACCTTCAATTAAGAGTCTAAGCTATAGTTTGGTGAACTCTTTCATTTTCTTCTGCTCACTTCTCCCTATTGCTCAAATCTATCTTTGTCCCTCTCTCCTTAGATGATAATATCTAGCGGGTCTGAGGTCTCTCAAGTGGACCTCGATTGGAATTAGGTAATGAAACTCTATGGATAAGTTGTTGAGTTGACAACAAATAATGTAAATTTAAAAAAATATATATCTAAATGAATAGATTTGCTTAAATTCAAAGTGTTTTATTATGACATAATTTTGTGATATCAGAGATTCTGTCCACCAATATTAATTGCCACTATATGTTGATTGGAAGGTTACAGTCTGAGATATTTTACATCAGGGAAAGGGGAAATAGTATTTCGGGGTCTGGGAGTCCGGTAACACACAGATATAGTTTATATTTAATTTAGTCCGTTGAATCACTACAATCATTGATGTAGATACGTAAATTCTCTTTTAGATACTTCAGTTCTCTTTTCAATATATGTGTTGAAGGGAACTAAAGCTACAGGATCATCCATGTAAAATCTCCTTCTATCTGAAAAGTCCCACCTTCCAAATCAATCATTGCCTTAGAAGACAAATCAGTGTGACAGTGATTCTAGTCCATTGAGAAGACCAGTGCATCCTGCTCCCAGAAACGACTTCCTGCACATCTGAAAGACCTTTTCCCTGGAATCGTCATTGTTTGTTGTATTATGTCTGTGACTGAATAAGATAACTTGGAACAGTTTGTGCATTTGAAAGGGCTAATCATGTGACTGTTGTTTGTTCTGCTTTGTAATTAGCTTGTGTTGTTCCATGAATTTGTGGTTCAATATGTAAGAAACATCACCACCTGCTGTTTAAAGAGGGGAAGGATCTCAGCCTTTAATAATCGTCTATGTTTTCTCTGTACCTATTAATTACTTATCACCAGATGAGGTTGTCTTTAAAAACAAGGGTATCATTTCATTACTGTTAGTAAAGTGAACCACAGAATGAGCTAAAATACTGATGTGCCCTTATAAGGTGATGTACTCGTCTAATCTTCATGGAGCACATCCAGAAGAGGACTGGCCTCCCCTGAGAATCCAGACCCTACTTGGGAGTTTCCTCTTTTCACAGTGCATCAATATCTTGTTGTTGCTTACTCTTTGGTATATCTGTAAAAGAGCTATGTAACAACTTCTGAAATAAATGGGATTAATTGACATCAATGATGGTATTTTGAGTCCCTGGGGAAAGCACACTAAACCAAACAATACCAAAATGCAGCCAATATCAACTTTCTCTACGTTTCTGTACATCACCATGCCATCCTATAGGTTGGACAGGTATCTCATGGGCAATAGATCTGATCTCAATGAGATGAACCCTTTATAAATAAAGGTAAAATGTCCACTGACTAGTTTAACAGGCAATGAGATAATCATGTCTTGTAGACCATCTTGAACAAGATCTAAACCACTGTTACTCAAGGTGGGAAGCATTGATGAATTAGTCAAAAGTTGCCCCATTTTCATGACATCCAGTTTGTGATTAAGGACCTGTGTCTTTCAACAGCTTTGCAATGGTTGATGTTAAGATGTGTCTTCAAAAGCGCATCCAATGCTTTTTGTTTCTTGACATGCTGCTTGAGATGTCACAAGTGCCCAAACCTCCCCAAGGAGCTTCTAGAATACATTTAGGTAAGGCAACCATGTAAAGTCGTTCTCATACGTTTGCATACCCTTGGTGAAATGTATATTTCTCCAAGGGTGTTTTCTTTACAAATGGTAATATACAGTGCCTTGCAAAAGTATTCACCCCCCCTCTTAAAGTGAATGCTCCTAATCTCATATTGATACCTGTATAAAAGACACCTGTCCACAGAAACAATCAATCAATCAATCAGATTCCAAACTCTCTATTATGGCCACGATCAAAGAGTTGTCCAAGGATGTCAGGGATAAGATTGTAGACCAACACAAGACTGGAATGGGCAACAAGATCATCGCCAAGCAGCTTGGTGAGAAGGTGACAACAGTTTGAGCAATGATTTGCAAATGGAAAACACAAAATAACTATTAATCTCCCTCGGTCTGGGGTTCGATGAAAGATCTCACCTCGTTGAGCTGCAATGATCATGAGAACGGTGAGGAATCAGCCCAGAACTACATGGGAGGATCTTGTCAATGATTTCAAGGCAGGTGGGACCATAGTCACAAAAAAACTATTAATTACACAAGTCATGAAGGACTGAAATCCTGCTGCGCCCGCAAGGTCCCTCTGCTCAAGAAAGCACATGTACAGGCCCATCTGAAGTTTGCCAATGAACATCTGAATGATTCAGAGGAGAACTGGTTGAAAGTGTTGTGGTCAGATGAGACCAATATGTAGCTCTTTGGCATCAACTCAACTCGCTGTGTTTGGAGGAGGAGGAATGCTGCCTATGACCCCAAGAACACCATCCCGACCTTCAAACAAGGAGGTGGAAACATTATACTTTGCAGGTGTTTTTCTGCTGTGGACAGGACACCGCATCAAAGGGACAATGGACAAGGCCATGTACCGTCAAATCTTGGGTGAGAACCTCCTTCCCTCAGTCAGGGCATTGAAAATGGGTCGTGGATGGGTATTCCAGCATGACAACGACCCAAAACACACGACCAAGTCAACAAAGGAGTGGCTCAAGAAGAATCACATTAAGGTCCTGGAGTGGCCAGGCCAGTCTCCAGACCTTAATCCCACTGAAAATCTGTTGAGGGATCTGAAGGTTTGTCCGAAAACTTAATGAAATGCAAAGAGGATTGGGATCTGCAGTGAGGAGTGGGACAAAATTCCTACTGAGATGTGTACAAACCTGGTAACCAACTACAAGAAACGTCTGACCTCTGTGATGCCAACAAGTGTTTTGCCGCCAAGTGCTAAGTCATGTTTTGCAGAGGTGTCAAATACTTATTTCCCTCATTAAAATGCAAATTAATTTAAATAACTTTTGACATGCGTTTTTCTGGATATTTTTGTTGTTAATCTGTCGCTTATTGTTAAAATAAACCTACCAATAAAATTATAGACTGATATTATCTTTGTCAGTGAGCAAATATACAGAATCAACAGGGGATCAAATACTTTTTCTCCTCACTGTATATATATGTATATATATGTATACAGTATGTTAGTATATTATATTGGTCTTGATATGAAGAAGTGCACAGCTCAAAGTGTGATTAGCAACGTCCTTTAACACCCCTTATTTGACACAATCACTTTAGTGTTTTTGTCTAAGCCAAGTCACCCGATGTTGCAAATTGTGTTCATAATTTATAATTTAGGATTACTGGTAAATCTATAGTTACTAAGATGGTAGCTGTCTATTTTGAAGAAATCATGCTAATGGTGTTTTAGTTCATGACATTATCAGCACTGTTCTTTTTTCCGTCACTTGTTTGTCTATGGAGGTCATGCACATTCTAACAACCATTCAGTTATACACAAATGGTGTAAAACAAAATACAACCCACTTTCCAAAAAAGTTGGGAACCTGAGTAAAATTTAAATTAAAAAAAGGCAATTATGTGCAAATCATTTATCCCTGTATTTAATAGACAATAGAAGAAAGACAACATATCAAATGTTGAAACTGAGAAATTTTACTGTTTTCGGAAGAATACATGCCCACTTTGAATTTGATGCCATCAACACAAGTTGGGACAGGGGCATATTTACCATTGTGTTGTTGAATCATCTCTGCTTTTAACATACTCTGTGTTTGGGAACTGAGGAGAACAATTGCTGTAGTTTTGGAAGTGAAATATTGTCCCATTCTTACTTGATATACAATTTCTGCTCAACGGTTCAGGGTCTCCTTTGTCATATTCTTCATTTCTTAATGCACCAAATGTTTTCAATGGTTGACAGGTTTGGAATGCAGACAGACCAGTTTAGCTCCAAGACTTTTTCTATGAAGACATGTTGTTGTAAGATGTGCAGAATGTGGTTTAGCATTGTCTTGCTGGAATAAGCAAGGCCTTCCCTGAAAAAGACATTGTCAGGATGGCAGCATATGTTGCTCCATACCATGTATATATTAAGCATTAATGGTGGCTTCACAGATGTGGAAGTCATCCATGCCATGTATGACCCTCCATACCTTCCCAGATGTTGGCTTTTGAACTGTGTGCTATTAAGTAGCCGGAGTGTCCTTCTCTTTTCTGGAGGACACAGCAAGTAGTTACAGCAAGCACCATTTTCCACAAATGTGTGTTTTTCACTCTATACTTGGAGATCCACTGTAATGTTAAACAGGCAGTATTATGGAGCTCTGGGAGGACCTGTCTATCTCCGTCTGGTAAGTGATTACATCCAGTATAGTGATTCCAGCTTAATAAAAGATCCCTCCGGTATATCTTCACCACTTTTCAAAAGGAAAAACAAACCAAAGTTCATGAATGAGTCCATTAAATCTAGATCAGAATTGAATGAATCCATTAAATCTAGATCAGAATTCTTTATCAGTAATGGGACATTGAAAATAACAAATATAGAAAGCAGTTATGAAACATTTTTTCCATCTGGAACATCACTCACTGTCTATTGAAGGTAATTACCCAACTGTAAAATATTTTAATTTGCTATTTAATCATGTCTAAAATGTTGCCAAAGATACATTGATGCTCTGGTATATTTATTTCTGTTACATTTGTTTTGCTTACATTAAGGCTTACAGTGTACATGATCCCTTCCCCCTTCATTTTGATGTCACACAGGAGGCAGTGAAGTGGTCACATGGTCTCCAGTAGCTGTAGTCCTGGTCCTTGCTGTGATAATGGCAGTTTTCTGGATCCACTGGAGGAGGACACGGCCCCAGGCAACAGGTCAGATGGGGGAAAATCCACCTTTAACAAACCTATAGGACACAATGTTCAGTCATCTTAGTTAACTAATGCTTAAGTGTTGTGTTTTTAGGTTCCTACTTACAATAGTGTGGGTCTGTATTGTTTATTTTAGTGGGGCAAGTTTGGAGCTACAGATTAACCAACTGGAAGTGGAAGTGGTGAGATTAATGCAACTAATTTCTCACACTAAAGCTTAGTCTTAGTTGACTACTTTCAACATCTCTGCTCACTTCAGCTACGATAGTCTGGACTCATCTATTCTCAAATCTATGGTCAACCATTGTGGGAACACTTATGGGTAATTAATATGAATACATTAATTAACATTAGTTAATGATTTATTCAAAATTAACAAACATGAGTTACAGGGTCTTAATAATCATGCATGCATATATGGCAATTTTAACTAATACAGTTATTCATGTAAGTAATAATGTTAGTAAATGCATTAGTTACAATGTATTTATGTTTATTATTATTAAATAAGTGAGTGTCTATGTTAATTTCTGCTGAAGTAAACATCTATACATTCATTAACTAAAGACCTTTTTTCAGACAGTGCACTTCATTTACTAGCTCAGCGTCACATCTTCCTCTTGCAAACAGGTTGAGAACAGGTTGAGGACAGGTTGAGAACAGGTGGAGAACAGGTGGAGAACAGGTTGAGAACAGGATGAGAACAGGTTGAGAACAGGTTGAGAACAGGTTGAGGACAGGTTGAGGACAGGTTGAGAACAGGTTGAGAACAGGTTGAGGACAGGTTGAGAACAGGTTGAGGACTGGTTGAGAACAGGTTTGGAACACATTGAGAACAGAGAACAAACTTGAATGTACTCAGCTTTGAGTTACCCCTATACCTAAACATGCATATTTGTAAAAATTACACCTTAACACAACCAAAGTTATACACTTGAGTTACACAAACTCATTATTTATAATGAGATGCATGCAGAGGGATGAAAACAAAAAGATTATATTAAAGCTGCAGATTTTGCTCTCACTCTTCTTCTGTGAGGTTTTGTCTGTGTTGTGATGAAGAGGGACAGAGAGCTAAAAGAGAGTAAAAAAGAAAGGGAGAGAGAATCAGGTGAAGATAATACCACAAGAGATATTAAACTATTTTGAAAAGGATCAATTCATTGCATCTGTTTTCATATTCTCTTATGTAAAAACTGAGATTATATTGTGAACTATGTAAAGTGACAATACAGATGCATCCACTAACGTCCACATATTATCGGCCATTTCTACTGGTGTGACTAAATCCCTTCAAGTTCAAAATATAAATTCACTGGAAAACAACGGTACATTTTACTATTAAATATACCCTTTCAGCTAGCCCACCAGCATTGTTATAGAGATGTATGGAGTGTAAATGTTTTTTGTGTGGAAATTGTCTTAGACAAGTTGCAAATGGTGAAATTCGGCTTGTGTATTATCAAAGTCATCAGTCTTTTATTCTGCTTTACCAGAATGCTTGAAAGGTAGCAAAAACTTTCACGTAAACACTTAAGAGAAGACTATGGTCATTGATTGGTAACACAAATAAAAAGGAAATAACTGTTCAACCAATAGTAAGGTGTCTGATAATAATTGGGGTCTGTGGCCGATAAGAGGAGGGTGTAGTGGAAAGTGAGGAAGGAGGTTCTGGATGAGGTGGAGTATGGACAGGTTGTAGTGTTGGAGGGATCCAGATCAAACCCAGTGAGAGACAGACCTACAGGGCAGGAGGACACTGTTTATGCTGGAATAAAGCCTGGCATGTGAAGGGGAGATTCTTCAGTACAGGCTGGGGTTGCATCACTTGTCACTTTAAAAATAGATTTTCTCTACATAGTCCCTCTTTTTTGTGTTCAACATTTCCGTAGGGTTGTGAATATTTCGAGACATTTAATACTTATTGTTTTGCACATAGTTTACCAAAATAACAAACCCAACCACCAGGCTGTCTAAATCTATCACGGTGTTTCTGTTAATATACTGATGATTTCCCATTTAATCTGCCTGAACATACATCACATTATACCATGTTATAACACAGTATTGACAGTTACTGTGGAAATGATCCAGGATCAAGTGGATCCACTGTGAAACACAACACTAACTATCATCCTCAACGGTAGAATGGTGACTTTTTGGATCCTATAGATTTTTTACCAAATTCACATATTATTCTCCATCGAAGAAACAAACACGCTTGAACACACTTTTGCAATCCAAGACGTGGTACATAGTTCCACAAGACTACGTTTAGTTGGTCTAGCCATTAGCCGCAAACCAAAACCGTCATTTTCTCTTTTTTATTCAATATCTTCTCGGACACATGAGCCATGTAGCCAGCATGTTAGCTAATTTAAAGGGGAAGTGAAACCTTGGTTAGGCCTATTTCTTCAGTATCAGAACCTATAAATACAGCTTAAAATGTCTTGTCACAGGCCTTTAAACATCTGTCTTTTTTACCACTTATGCGTTGGTTTTGTTCATACTCAGAACTGAAAGAAAACAAGAGTTTGTTTGAGGACTTTGCTGAAGGACTGAACATGGAGGCTGTTTTAGGACTGTTTGTGATCTTAGCAGGAGTTTCCTATGGTAAGAACACCCAGAAATCACCATATTTCTACCAATCATAAGAAATAACTTTTCTATTCAGAATATAATGAGGGTTGTATAACATGTAGCAAGATCATGACTTGATCCAATATCTTTGTTATTGAAGGCCTAGATATTATATTCAGAAACACCTGTTCAATGAATACTTCAAACTACTCAGCATAGATTAAGAGTCAATATTCAGAACACAGAAAATACAATAGTTGTCTATAGATACATATTAATATAATGTTTCCTATGACTGACTGATTGGTCTTGTAAAAATGTATTCAGTAGCATCTTCTGTAAAAGTATTCATGACTAGTAAGAGATTTATTCAATGGAAAATACAATAAAAATAATAACAGTTAGGAATCTTATACATGGTGTATTTTTCATCTTGGGTTTCAGGTATGCAGACCTGTGATGATACACAGAACAGAACCGTGTGTTACGGACCTTTGGGAGGAAGTTTCTATTTCCAGATACCCACTAATGCAATGGAATATGATGAACTTCAAATAATAAAAACAATGTGTGGGAACTCTATAGTCAAAAATAAAAACAACCGCATAATAGTCAACGAATACATCAGGCACAGATCAGTGTTCTTTGAAGGCAATGGGACATTTTTAATAACTGCTACAGAAAAGAATGATTCAGATGTGTATATACTGGAAACATTTAAACATGGAAGGGCAGTATACTCTAGACAAATACACCTGGTCATTGAAGGTAAGACATTACTAAAAGCCACCAAGAACTGTATGTGTAACAATAAATAAAAAGCAGGATATTCTCTAAACAAACCTGATATAATTACTGATAAAACACATATTTGAACAGTGGTTATATGACAATAAATACAACTACAATATTTGTCATATCTACACTAAACTGAGCTGCGCTGGTCTGAATAATCATCTACCATCTAAGAAAGGACCATTACTAATCCATTAATAAACTGCATTTTAATATACAATCATAACTTCTGTAGCTTTCTGTCATGGCTGTAGGGCTCCTCTGTCAGCACTGCTCATTTCATTCCTCCACAGCCCCAGTGTCCAGTCCTGAGCTGAT
>JACXGJ010010465.1:0-21922 GCA_016801105.1 Esox niger
TAAAACGCCATGTATCTAGACCCACCGCTCAAACTAACATCTACACTAAAACGCCATGTTTCTAGACCCACCGCTCAAACTAACATCTACACTAAAACGCCATGTATCTAGACCCACCGCTCAAACTAACATCTACACTAAAACGCCATGTATCTAGACCCACCGCTCCAACTAACATCTACACTAAAACGTCAGACTAAAAGGCTATATATGTAGACCCACCGCTCCAACTAACATCTACACTAAAACGTCAGACTAAAAGGCTATATATGTAGACCCAACGCTCAAACTAGCATCTACACTAAAATGTCAGACTAAAAGGCTATATATGTAGACCTACTACTCTCCAAAACATGTCATCCATATATCTACACCCCCATCTACACCATAATCTCAAACACTATCACCCATTTATCCAGACCTACTGCCCAAACTAACATCCACACCAACACCTCAAACACTGTGAGACATATCTAGATCTACTAGTCAAAATACCATCTACACCAATGGAATACATTGGCAGAGTGTGAAAGTATAATTGTTAATAGAAGTTTTATGTAGCAGACTGGCAGCTTCAAACAAATCTCCCCAGCGTAGTAAGGCTAAACCGACAACTAAGCGTGCATAAAACCAGCTGGGGGTCCGCTTCAAAGTAACCAGCCAGCAGTCTGGGTCTGTGCACCTCAAGGCATAGTTCAATAGCTGGCTAATTCTCTCAAAAGGTCTCAGGTGGTTACCTTCACAGAGAGCGGAAAGATTTGATTTAGCCTTCAGTCTATGACAGTATACTGTGTTCTGTATTCTTTCTATATCCTTTATGCTATTGTATGTTACCCACAACCGTTTTGGTCTTATAGACATTATGTCCAACTGTACCTGGTTGACAAGTGTATTAGTACACACTGGATACCTGCCCTATAGATGTGAGTGTGTTGAAACGGTTTCACCTTAACAAAGAAATAGTGGACATTTCTTCTGTACTTCTGAGTGTTATTTTTAGATGACCTATGTGCCGGCTCTGACTTAATGTCTCAATCTGCTTGATTTGTGCTTGTGCAGATGCCATAATGAAGACAGAGCGTTGTTTTATTGTCTGAATGTTGTGTTTACTGAGCCGTGCTGTCGATGCCCGCTCCGAAGGACGCAGCTCCTTGCCTTTTCATTTAACGCCGGTGGCTTTCGCTGTTTATTTAGCTGGAGTCAAGGATGCCCGGGAGCACTCAGTCACTGAACTTAACCTCAGAGCACCCCTGCGCCTGCTATGAAAGGCCAAAGTCCCCCAGGCCTCCATCAGTCTTGTCTGTCCCCTCGCAACACGGGCACCGGCAGCACATCACGGTCTTTGCTCCTGCGCACATAAACACACATAGCTGGCAATGAATACGCTCTCCCTAGTGCTGATGAAGAGGAGGGGCAGACGGAGTGAGGAGGAAATGGAGGGAGGGAACGGCGTCACTCCTGACTGCCTCTTTGTGGTGAACAGACATGGCCGCCTTGTTGCGCAGCGGAAATGGATGCTAACAAAATCACTTCTCACGCTCAGATTTACCCAGCGTCTCTGAGGAGAGGTGGATGTTCTGGTTTGAAAATGAAGAATTTCAATCTGGACGATGTGCAGAGGCTGATAATCGGGTCCCCTCTGCTCTTACTGTCCATTTCCCAGGGCTGTCAGAGCCTACAGTAGGAGGTAGTATCATAGACCCCATTCATCCCTCCCTCTCTTTCCTCTGTACCACAAAAGCCAGTATTAACTTGATGTTACCTCTCTGGTCATGTTGCCATTGGCCTGAAGCCTAAATCCTGAATAGGCGAGATATATAATTAACCTTACAGCCTGCACTCCACATTTTCAAATGTAGGAGGAATGGCCTGTCTTTCTTTTCCAGTTCACCAGTCATTTGTCTCCGAGCTACCTGGCTTGTGATCCACAGTTACTTCCATTCCCACTTTACCTCCACGACAATTGTAATCGCAGTAAGATATATTTCTGTACAAGTTTTCACCAAAAGGTAGTTAAAGGGTGGGCCCTACCACAGAGGACGGCCCACAGGGGGGGAAATGTTCAGCTGGGGCAGGCTTTGTTATGCTCCTTTTAGGAGAGTTCAGTGGAGTTCAAGGCTCAGAAATCCCAGTCATTGCTCCCGGTGTGGTCCTTGCATTGTTAATTGCCTGTGTGACATTATGTTACCATTGATGCTCATGTCATACATTTTCCCCTAACAATACATTAGAGGCCGGCCTCGTTATCTGTTGTTGTGTGTATTCTCCTGCTTCTGGACGATACAATTAGAATTGTAACCAACTCGTTTAGGAAGGAGGTTTCTTCCAGCAGAGCGAGTTAGGCTTACAACCCAATGGCCCTAATTAAAAGAATGGTGATGAAGGAAACAAAAAGTGCTGCATTGAGCATTCCCAGACCTCATGGCTGAGCGGTGCTGAAGCGAGATTGAAGCAAGGCAGAATGCTGCTCAATTCTTTTTTTAAATCCGCTCCGGTCTCCAACCAAATTACTCACGCTCCTCTCCCCCCGTTCGTCTCGATGGACAGACACGGACATGGACAGACATAAAACAGCCTGCGTGTGAGGACGTGTGTGCGGATGCTGGCCGTGTTTCCGTCTGTGTTTTGCTGCTGTAGTGGGGAGTATAGTGTGTGGTGGGGTGTGAAGGGTTCCAGGCAATCACTTTTATCCTGCTGGATCTCTCTCTGGGTAGAGAGATTGGCCTTTGTAGTTGTGATTGGAGGGAATTAAGGGCTGCCTTTGGTAGCTAGCAACAGCAGCCAACGGGGGAACAGCTTTAGTCATGCTCTTCTGAATGTGTGTGTGGGTCCGTGTGTGTGTGTCCATATGTAAGCGTTAATGAGTGCACGCGCGTGCGTTTGTGCGTGCGTGGGTGCGTGCGCGTGTGTGTATGTGTGTGTGATGTATCACCGTGTGAAGCATTCACTCGTGAGGCGTTAAGGAAGGGAGGACCTTTTCTCAGTCAGTGCCTCAGGTTGGGTAATATCAAGCTGAGCCTCAATTTAGTTTGTTGTGCTGCATCCATTCCCTGTAGATAAATGGGAATTATGTTACACACAACCCACCCTCCGGAGGAGTCGTGGAAGCAAAGACATCAACTAGTTTGTTGGAAGTAGCAAAGAAGCGTCCGTAGTGCAGTGGTGGAGACAGTGGCATGGACTGGACATGCCCCTACCCCCCCAATATACCTAAAAGAGCGACATGGCTTAAACATATAGAGCAGTACAACAGCTTATCACTTGTCTTTGATGATGTCTCCTGATCTGTGTGGAAATAACGGCATTTCCTTGTAGTGATTGAGATCTGTTCATTCATTGGTTATTGGCATTTTTGAAGCATTGAGAAATTATAGCGGAAGCAGCCTGTTGATACTTCCCCTCGTTATTGTTTTCCTGCTTAGGGTTTTATCACGACAGCAGCACTGTGTCGTCTGATAGCAGCCTCCCTCCGCTCTGCCACAGGGAATAACAAATTGGGCTTGTTTTACAGCGAGGGAGCGTGACTACACAAAGGCCTTGGATTTGCAGCGGGGCTGGCGGCTGGGCTGGAGCTGCTGAGGGAGAATTGGCTTTCCGCTTGGATGTAGCCGAGTACAATGATACAGGTGTTCAGACACAGACAAGCCTTGCTGTTAGGGCTGCGGGTTTGCCAAGGTTATCGGAGAGGTGAATGGGGTGGTAGCGGCAGTGGATGTGAAGGTCGAGACTGCCCAGAGGAGTTCGCCCTATCTGGTTTCTCCACATCACCTACCCATTAAACCACTGCCATTTACACATGCAGGATTTTCTCTACAGGGTTAAAGCCTGTTATCATTAGTTCTGAATTAAAAGGACTTGGGCATTGCAACACCACAAGGTATGGTTACAATGCTAGTTTTTCTTGCACATTTCGAAATAGAGAACAAACATGTTCCAGGCAACAACAAGACCTTGTGTTCACTTCGGGTCGGAATTGTGCAAACAATGCAAAATGGTGGACAAAAACATCTGCCCTTAGTGTCTTTAAGTTCCAATACACTCCCCTGTTTGCAAATGTTCACAGGAAGTAGTACCTGCGTCTCAACTCTAGCCATACAAAGATTAAAGAAGTAGCCGCCCAGCCTGAGAGCCTACCTGGTCATAGAAAAGTTACCATAAAGCTGGTAGAACTGAAGATAGCATGCATTTAGGGGTTGTGTCAAAGGGCAGAATTCAACATAAATATCCCGCTGGCCTGGGGCCAGTAAGTCTTAACGTCGGGCCAGTACACAGACATGAGGCTAGTGCTCAGTTTCCCCATTTAAATTCAAAGTGCTGTATTAAAACATTTGCTTGCCCGCTTTGTCATTCTTCCTGCTTCAGTTTTTGCACCGCTGTCTGTACCGCTTGTTTTCTGCCCCCTGTGTGGTGCAGTACTGGTGTCGTCTTTTTTTATATTTGACCAATCATAGTTCATAATGCATTCTGGAGCGGGACCTAAACATGGCATTGTATGAGGCAAATTAAGGCAATAATTTGTTTCCGTGGGTCGATCACAATAAACGGCAAGAGACACATGCACTGCATCTGTTGTCCGTTTCCAACGAATGCCGATAAGGCTTGGTCATCTTTCATGGGAACGACCACTGCCGAAGACATGTTCTTAGTCCCTTCAGCATGTTGTGTGTTTTGTGGCCAAGTACAACCGCCTACCATGTTGTGAAGAGGGAGAAACCATTCACGGACCACGTCCATGTCACAGTCCGTGAATAGGGACAGAGAAACCAAGAGGACAGGGCTTGTCGGCAGTACGTGTCATGTTAACTACGCCTACGCTGGCACCTTTCTATCAGTACCAATATACTTTTTTTCTGCAATTTGAGCTACAGTAGCTCACCTGTTGATTCGGACCACTGTAGACCGGGAACACCCCACAAGGGCTGCCGTTTTGGAGATACTCTGACCCAGTCATCAAGCCATCACAATTTGGCCATTTGGAGTGTCAAATTCGCTCATGTCCTTTTGCAAGACCATTTTCCTGCTTCTAACACATCAACGTTCAGGACAGAATGTTAACTTGCTGCCTAATATATCCCACCCACTGACAGGTGCCATGATAATGAGATTATCAGTGTTATTCACTTCACCTGTCAGTGGTCATCATGTTATGGCTGATTGGTGCATTAACTCAATAATTTTATTACATCATATGCACAAGCCTTCATGAAAAGATGATAATGATATTCATAGATAATATATAATATATATATATATATATATATATATATACCGCAGATGTCCATTTTCAAAATATAAAAAATAATTATCTATGAATATATATATATATATATATATATATATATATATATATATATATATATATATATATATATATATATATATGATTTGATATTTACACACAATACTTGCATTGTGTTTTTTTTATTTGGTGCGGGCCAGTAGATTTCATGAGAAAAAAGTTAGCGTTTTACCTTGAAGTGTCACCATTTAGTGTGAGAAAGATCTGTGTTGTTATCGTTGGCCAGACAGCAGGGTAGTATCATCACACGCCGCCGGCTGGCTGCACTGTGTTAGTGGCATGAACAAGCAGATGCGGACTTCTGGCCATTTCCCCCTTGTGCACTGCAGAGGTGAAGTATCACTTTGTGGTGTGTCAGGCTGGTAGCGGGCTGGGAAGCCAGACCACTCCAGGGCCCTCTGTCACAGGAGGGACACTTAGATGACAGGCAGAGACACCGTTACATAGTGCCTGTGTTAATAGGCTACTGGAAAGAAAGAAGGTGACACCGATACTCCTGAGGCTATCAGCGTTGACCGTACCTGTGAATAACCCAAGGAGAGAGCGGGAACAAGTGAGAAAAGAAAATACCGAGATCGACCTGGGCTAAGATTATTGGGCCGAGGAATATCAGAAGGCTGTAAGCGTGAGGTGAAGAAAGGAAAAAGCAAGGGAGAATTGGAGAGACAGCCCAAGAGGATCCCTTTTCTCCCCTGTTCATTTCATATGACTCCCCATCACCTTTCCATCTGGACAGCAGCCTCTGACGCAGGTGGGGGGGAGGCGCCCACACACCACCGTAAAGATTGACACGCGGCTGTCAACACCCACAGCCTTCACAGCTTTGTTACCGTTAGGGGGAATGGATGGATAGGGACAGGATGGGTAGGAAGGGGAGGTTGAGTGAGGTTTGTGAAATCCTACTCAGTATTTTATCAATGTCAATAGATCCCCAGTGTGTCTTTTAGGTGCCATAAAGCCAACAACTCATGAATGCATCTTTTACTTGGGAGTTTATGAGGATAATGCTTTGCAATGAGGAATCTGATCTAATGAATCAAAGCGTGTTAATATCAGTGGCTGAGAGAGACTGATAATGATGGAGGATGATGAAGAGGTTAGAACACAACACAGGACCAGCTGCTACTCCCATTAAAGGGAAATTAAAACAAAATGACTACATCACATCAGAGATGGAGACAGATGACTGGGTGATTAAATAAAAGTATGACAAACAACTTGAGTCCAACTCAGAGAATACAGTATACCCTCAGATTAGCGAGTCCCTGTCTGTATCTGACTCTCTCTGTCCTTCCAATTTGTCTGTCCCCAGACTAAATACCAGACTCAGCCCCAGACTCAGCCCGAGACTCAGATCCAGCCCCATACTCAGTCCCATACTCAGCTCCAGCCCCATACTCAGCCCCATAATCAGCTCCAGCCCCATACTCAGCCCCAGACTCAGCTCCAACCCCAGTCTCAGCCCCATACTCAGCTCAAGACTCAGCCCCATACTCAGCTCCAGCCCCAGACTCAGCTCCAGCCCCAGACTCAGCCCCATACTCAGCACCAGCCCCAGACTCAGCTCCAACCCCAGACTCAGCCCCACACTCAGCTCAAGACTCAGCCCCATACTCAGCTCCAGCCCCAGACTCAGCCCCATACTCAGCACCAGACCCAGACTCAGCTCCAGCCCCAGACTCAGCTCCATCCCCAGACTCAGCCCATACTCAGCTCCAGCCCCAGACTCAGCCCCATACTCAGCCCCAGCCCCAGACTCAGCTCCAGCCCCAGAGACAGCCCCATACTCAGCTCCAGCCCCAGACTCAGCCCCAGACTCAGCCCCATACACAGTTTCAGCCCAAGCAACAGCCTAACTATGATATACAGGGATTGAATTTAATTATTCCCTTTGCTTTGTGGCTCAGCTTTATCTTAGTCAGCACCCGAGAGAGCAGAGCTCTCTGCCTCACAGTCACATCACCAGAGTATGAAGGAGCTGCCCCCGTTGTTAAAATGGATTATGGGCCTGATGGAAGCTACCAGGACTGTTGAGGTGTGTGACTGATGGAATTAACCGTCGCAACGGGGCAGGGTGGGGGGTCGGGTAGACCGGCGAATGACTCGTGGCGGAGACCATCGCTGAGGGGTAAAGCGCAAGGAAATGTGATTGATAGTGCAAACATGCGTCAGTGTAGGAAGGCGCATGATGAGCGCGCCTGATGGAAGCTGCCTTTGTCGGCGCGGGTTGTAGGGCAGGGTAGGCGGTCGTCGCTCTGAGGGATGAGGGCGAGATTGGTGTGGAGGGATTTGATTAGCTGAGGGAAGGAAGGCCAAAGCACCGCTTTGATGGATAACAGCCATGCACGGAGCCTGAGCACATTCAGAGTGATGATTTAGACTGCCTAGAGAGGATGGATGAAACTCAGGTGCTGTTCTGTTCGGCTGGTACCGCCAGGCTTCCTTAAACAAAGCATTCACGTCCACGCACCAGATCCCTTCATACTTCTTATCTCTGAGTTTGACAGTGAATGTATGAAATAATCCTTCTCCCTGCTTCGCCGCAGGGCTCACTGAAATGCCTAATATCCTCATCCTGGGGGCAGGAATACGAACACTTGAACAAGCATTCAGCTTAAACTCACAGATTCAATGATTAGTCAGTCGACTCTTGCTACCATAACAACAAAGACGACAACGAATGTGCTTATTGTCATTATAAATCCTACACAACAACTTCCCTCTTAGTCAGTTCCAGTCCAGAAGCTGTTTTTTCCTCAGCCCTGTGCCATGTAAGCTTTCTGTGCTGAACAGTGTCTTGATCTTGATGTGATTTCTCTTTAAATTGCCTGGTGCTGTGTTACATACACTATGAATCTCTCTATTAACTACAGATTGATTGTCACAGGTCAATATTTTAGCAATATTTTTTATGTATTTGGTAGAAGGCATGAACACAGGTGCAGGGTGAACTAAGATCTTTGTTACAGAAACAGAAACAACATCACTTAGAAACGATATCCAAAAAATGTGGGATTGGGATTGGCCTTTCTTATGCATACACCAACCCTTGGCCCCAAAGTGGCCTGCCTGGCCATTGAGAGCCTAGAAAAAACCCTGGCAAAAGAGTCAATCCACCTGTCAGGCTGTTCCTCTCTTTACGGCTCTCCTATCCCACCTGCAGTAATCACATTGGGCCCATCTGTCAGTGACCATAGACCAGGTGAAGGGGCTTAGTCTGCCTCAAGTCTGGAGATGGTCTCTTCCCAGGTAGACTTCAGTAAGCTTATGAAGACCAGTGGGGTCTGGCGTGGACCTCAGGAATCAGGAATGGACTTCATGAACTATATCCAGCGCCCACTGTCATCTGCTCCTCTACCTCTTCAGCACGACTCTGTGGCCACCTCTGTTTTTTTGGAATGTATCTCAGGATGGACTGATAGATGGAAGTCTGAGGTTGTGTTTTATGGATAAATTCAGCAACTACTTATTACTATTTTTGAAACACATGATACCTTTACTGGAGTTCAGTCTTGTAATGTGTTCATATTCTTCATTCTTGTTTTGGACCGGCAGCTGAGTGATTGAGTTTTGTGAGCTGAGATTGCATGACATATATATGCAAGCGAAACAGCTATCAGCTCAGGCTTACATCAAGCAGATTCACAACGTAAATACTTTATTGTGGGGTTGACCAAATCCAATCCAAAATATGTCTAAGATTAGGGATAGTTGGATATGTATTACATTGGATATATATCAGACCCAAATGTATCCAAAAGAAAACATGCCTGTTTTATAGCCATACAAGCCCGTAAAATAGTTCTGATTGTCTGACATTAAGTATGTTTCACTTTTATTTTTTTATTGTAGTCTGCATGTTACAGTTTCAAGATTAGTGTTTTCATAATGATGTGTCTAATTTAAAATGTTGAAAAAGTTACACAAGCAAACCACCTCTAAAAAAGCTTTTCATCCCATATCCAGTGAAAACGTCATAATAGGCTAAGAAAACACTTGCGCAAATAGCTGTCCAGGACAGATTGCCGAGGAGAACAGACAGGTGAAGAATGTCACAATAGGCTTATTCAAGTTCACTGTAAAGGGAACTTAAACCAGACAAAGAAACAAACAGGTGGAGAAAAGAGTAAAATGTTGAAAGAACTTGTCTTGAACAAACTGCAATGCATAGCAAATGTCATATATGTAAGAAATGTCATTTTAGGGTTAGTTGATATTTCACATTATAACACAGATTACAGATCTGATACCTACTCTCTGTAGCACACACACACAAACAAACTCTGAAACAGACACATACACACATTACTTTATACAGTACATACAGACACTTACTTTTTTCTATCATTGACAGGATACCCCTGACATGGATAGTGTACCTGGTACAGCTGTTAGCATAATTGCTAAAAGCTACACACAGTGGTTGGCAAATAAAAACAAATCACTGATGCATTTTGTTGATTACCTATTAAATGTACTCCCATTTGAGTGGTGAATGTGCAGTATTGAGATCATTTGAAAAATGTTGTAAAGAAAATGTCAATTGCTCCCGACAGTATTTTGTTTTGCCTCCAAATCTTCTTTGCTGGGATATAGGATGCAAAATAAGATGGAATATGACCAGATATCTTTTTTTTATTGAATCAAAACACAATTTCGTCATGGTTAACATTGGTATATATCACCCTGCTGTACAAGTAAGAGTGCATGTTATTCATCCAGCTGGCCAGCTAGCTAAACATCTCAAATACAACCCTAAACAAAAGCCAAAAAGTTGAATCTAGCTACGTGGCTTGGTAGCTGGCAAATTAGATTGTTTGTTCCATGCAAATAATTTTGCCTCGTTTCCTTCTTTTACAGTACAACCTTTGTTTTACTACATTTGGAATTTTTATTCATACTTGAATGTATGGATGCTCGCACACACACATACACCCTCTCACACACATTTTAGATGTTCCTGTCCTTGTGGGGACTCCATCTTTCAGAAACATTGAACCATCTTAAAACTAACCATAAGCCCAAGTGTAAACATGTCTTCTATGCCTAAAATAGCATTTTTCCTCATGGTGACTTGCAAAATGAGCCCCAAAAGGTTAAATGTTCCTTATTGTACTGTCCTCACAGGGTAAGTGTATTATAACAAGGACACACAAACACACTTATTGTATGCACACACACACAGACACACTCACACACATCTCCTGGGCCCCCTCACTGGGTCAATTCCAGACGTCCCTTATCTCCCCATACTCTCCATGTTTAGAATGCAGTGGGCTGACATGAGGAGATGATCCCACTGTGTTTCTTTCAAGTGTTTAAATCCTGCACCTCATATCGCATGCCCAACCTTAGGGTACACTTCTACTCAATTTCACACTTGTCGGCTGGAAGAATGTTCTAATTTAATTTAGCCTGTTTAAGAAAGCAAAGGCTGGCTCTCTGGATCATGTTTAGAAAGCAAATGAGTGGGTGGACCAGTCAGCTTGGTCAGTGGAACACAGTGGCTGTCTTATTCCTGATATTGTTACATATGGTATGCTAATCATAGAATGGAATAATTATCTACAATAACCAAGGGCAGAGGCTCATTCACCTGAGCTTTGCATTCAGTTCACCCATCCAGTACTACAAGAACCGATCTGTTTGTCTTTTAGAAGGTCAACATGCTCTTGAGTGACACTTCGTAATAACAGGATACACGGTTGATTCAATAGCATTTTTAAAGAAAATTATGGATTTGACAGTATGCTTTCATTCATATGCAAATGAATCAAAATTGACAAACCCATGCAAAACAAGCACATTCACCTGAAGTGCTGTCTCAGTGATGGAAGGTCATTCTGTGGTAGTGAGAGTTGAATCAATACTCAGGGCCTTTTACAGTGCTGTAAGAAATATTTTGTCTGCCTTCTGATTTTCTCAATGATGTTATTTTAGTTATTCTATAAAAAGTTTATCATTTTAAATAAAAGGATCATAAACTCACATTAGACATGTATATACTTATTTATTTAATAAAGTTATACAGTGATCAATGCCTTACCCTCCAAAAATGTTTGTTATAGATGTTCAGAAAGGACAGTAATGAAACAAACTAGATTTGAACTAAATGGGTATAGTTACTAGGGCTTTCTTTGAAGCTTTAACAATAAGGTATGGTTGTAGTGTAAGAATAAAAAAGTCAGAAAATTAATGGATGCTATTTATGCACATTTACGCAAATTAATACACGATTAAGCATATTAAGTTACTCTAAACGAGAAGATACCCAAATCTAAAGATACTTTAAACATGAAACCATGTTTGTTTTAGAAAGAGACACATATCTTTCAGGTCCATACATTTTTTTATGATGACAAATCATTCTCTACAATGTGATTTTGTTCATTATTAATCTGCATAGCATTTACTACAATATCAACATATCCCAGGGCTATTGGCCCTTAACAACTCGCACTGTCATTCGATATCAACATATGACGATGTCACTCCGAAACCATCCACTAGGGTCAGTTATGAATGTATTCATCGTTCAATCGAGTCTCTGTTTGCTAGGGTGTTGTGGTTGAGGGTTGGTAACCATCCGCAACCGACTTTCATCCAATGATTGCAGGTTCACTGCCATTGAGAGGCAATGTAGTTTATAGTTGGGGAATTGTGTTGTTTAGACAGTAACAGTCAACCTCAGTACAGTGATGCTTAGCCATAACCTAACTCTAACGTTAATCCTAACCTTAAAGTAATTACTGTGATACCTAACCTAACTCTTAAATTAACTCAAAATCTTGAACCGTCATGTTGTTCGAAAATGCTATTCATTTTGAATAGATTACATTCACAACCAAAATTAAGGAACCAATAGCACTGTGGATATGTTAACAAATCTGAAGCTGCTTTACTTCCTAATTTATCGATGCTGCTGTGGATGGGATTGAGCATTTTACTAAGTTTGGATTTTGGTCAGGTTTATTGGATGGACTGTGTTAAAATGGTTAGATACTCTTTCATACTATAGTTAACTTCTCTTGTTTTATATTTTTGTCAGGTGTTGTGTAGTCCTTACTCATGGCCCCACACAATTCGGCATTAGCCAACAGTCCTTGCCTACAGTACTCTCCTTTTTATTTTTGCTCCAGCCAGACGATACAATTACAGTGGGATAGAAGGGAGGCATCCAGCGCCCCCGGTATTTATCAATGTGCAGCAATTGGTGAATACACAAGCTGGTATGGAAATGTAATCTATACATTCATCTGTGAAGCAGCAAGCTAGCTTCCTCGTCAACTACCTATCTCTCTGTCAGGCACCACTAGCCAAGGACATGTATACAAACAGAATCTGTTCTCTGGTTATATATATACCATGGGTAGGATAGGCCATACAAATAAAGAATTCCACATCACACATTGTAGAACATAAGCTAGCCATTCAAACCACCCTAGAATCATAAGCATATTGTTTCAGCTATTCCACTTGTACTTGCAAAAAGGATGACATAACAAATATCTACTTTAATATGAGGTTTTGAAATTAATTTAAATTAATAAAAAGAGTGAATAGAAATACACAAATTGATGAAAAAAGGGACAAATACTTTAAATGTATAAATACATGTAAATACAATATATAAAATAACTGCAGGGTCTGACCGTTTAGCTGGGGTTGACAAAAGCATTTCCAAGGTCCATCTCCGACCCCAGCCAAGTTACCACAATAGACAACAAACACTGAATCCTGCACACTGCCAGTTCTGTGGTTCTTCTCCAACCTGGAGAAGTCAGCTCCACCTGGACACTAGCAGGAGCCCACACTGACATTTCCTGCCTGTAACATTGCCAGCCCGCATGTCATTGCCTTTTGATGCCTTCTCCTCCTCCATTGTGTGTCTGTCTGTGTAGCAGACAGCCGTTGGCAGTCTGATGGCAGTGCTATTTGAGACGGTCTCCGAGAGAGAGAAAGGGGCCTTTCGTCACCCTGACCGCTCGGGAGGCCGTCTGGTGTGGTTTTGTTTGCTGGTCTTTATCTGCCGAGTGCAGTGAGTGAAGAGCCTCTTGCATGTTGGAGACCATCCAGGCTGCCATGCAAGGTGTGGTGTCTGTTCAGGGCCCCGGGTGTTTGACTACAACATCACCCCATGGACCCTTTTACTGCCTTGACCCTCACTCTTTCTTCCGCATTGCCTGGGTTCTCTATGTCTGGGATTTATCTTTTCATTTTTCTTCCTATTAATCGCCATCTGTTTCTTGTTTCTTCATATTTCTATCTGGTTCTTTCATTTTTCTTTGTCTTATTTCTGTCCCTTTTGTCCTTTCCATCCTCCATTACGGCTTTTCTTTCTGTGTTCCCTACCATATTATATTTCTTTCTCACTGTCCGCTGCAAAGTACATTCGCACATCATATTTTACTTAGTGTGATGGTGGTGCTAGAAAACATATAGGGATTCAATACAAACATTCTACACAGAATCAACACTGCATATGGTATATCTAGATGCAGACAGATGAGGAGAGTTTCGATTGGCGTATAGTGCAGGTATTTTGTTGAGAGGTGGCTTGTGGTGAGCAAAGTCTTATTAGTGTGTGTGAGACAGATGACACAGTGAGGGGACTGTTCAGATTCATTGAGGTGTACTGTCCAACAGCAGTCTGGCAGACACTGGAGAATTATGTAGAACGATTGGTGACCGGAGTGGGAGGGGTTGGTGAGGATATTGCCTGCCCTGGAGTCATGTTGGTCCTCAGAGGGCTGGTGACCCTTTGTGCGTTGCAGGTTACATTCAGATACAAACCAGATGGTGATAGGGTTGGACTGAATTGATGCATAAAGCCAGATCAGGATTGACCGGGAGATCTATCATTGTTTTTAGCTGCCTAAGGTGTGCCTTGGTGATTGCTGTGATATGGTCGTCCCATCTGAGATTATGGAAGATGATGGCTTCCAAGGAATTGAAATGATTCAATCGATCTATCAACTAAACCCTCAGTCTCAATGGGTTGGAGGGTGTTGCTTCTAGGTTATTTTGACTGCAGCAGTCTACTAGCCGGTCCACTTCTCCATGGTTCATGGAGCCATCACAGTTAGGGAGAGGTCCAATCATAGGGGAGTGATCTGCAAAACTGAGTAGTTTGACAGATACGTTGTTGAAGGTACATTGGTTTAGAAGAGGGGCGTTGAAGAGGGGCGAGAGGCAGCGGCGTCATCAAAGCTGGGGTTTTAGGGCTTTAGCATCAGAGGTTTTACATTTTGTTTAAATTGCGCTGTGTAGCATTAAACTGCAACAGAGTACGAATAACTGCAATCAAGAGCATCCCACTGACTTGAATGGGCTTACTGCACTGCTCTACTGGCAGTTTGGCCGACCCTGCTTGCTCATACAGCTGCTGTTCTCCCAGATTTGAAGTGGATTCATCAGATCTCACAACAGGTTTTCAAATGGATTTAGATCTAGACACATAGCTGGCCCCTTCTGAATATTCAAGTGTTTTTCAAACAACATTCCTGGGTGATTTTTTTAAAGCATGTTTGGGGTTATTATCCTGTTGGAAGACCAGTAACCTTTGATGGAGACCCAGCTTTCTGACACAGGGTTCAACATTGTGCTCCAAAATGCTTTGGTATTTTCCTGATTTCATGATGCCATTCACTTGTTCTAAAGGCGAGTGACCTCCTCCATTTGTTCTTTAGTTTGAAGGCTTCGTTTTGTTCTCTGTATGCATAGAGAGTATGTTTCATCAGAAAGTTCAGGTTGGGTGTATCTGACCACAGAAGATGGTCCCATTAGGACTGGAGCATGTACAGGTGTGTTTTGGCAAATTGTAGTTGGGCTTTCCTACATCTCTGTCAGCAATGGGTCCAAGCACATGTACAGGTAGCACTCAATCTGAGCAGTGCGCATGCCCCTCCACTCCGTAATGCTCTTTGTAGTGGTTTTGCTACCGGTATTCCTTCAAAAGCGCATCAGTTGCTCCGATGGAAATTGCATTGCCCGTCAGTGTGACTTGCATTGCGGGCACACTTCACCTTGACTACCGTTCCTCTTGTTGGGAAGACCTTGTTTATCGGTTTTGGCACATGCCCCTCACAAGGTCTGTGCACTGCCCGCTTTTCACGGATTTGTTGACGGTTGGTAAAACTCAGAAATATCGCACCTTGTGTCTGAAGGTCAGTTTGAATCTTCTGCAGGTTTTCTCTTGTGGTCTCGTCTAGGGAGGTTGGCTACATTGGCATGGGTCTTTTGAAGACACTATGTCTGGTGGAAACAGAAACATCAATGTGTCTAGCGATGGACTTGAGATTGTCCTTGCTTGGTTTCTAACCTCCTCTGGCAATTTTCTGGTTTTCTTTTTTTCTAAATGCTCATTGCAGTACACACAAAACAAGACAATAAATATTTTTTCTCTACTTTAAACTGGAGAATGAGTCCCTTTCTCTATTCAAACTGGATGAATCAGTCATTTTCTCGAATTAAACTAATTGAATGACCAGGGGTGAGTTTGAAAAGTAAAGCAGAATCATCTGTTTCACATTATTTGGAACTAGCTCTAGAAGGTGTCAGTAGTATTATCAATTTTTTTTCAAATGCAAACCAAAGAAAGGCAGTATTTATGTAAATTACAAAATATTTTTAAAAACTTTTGGATAAAAAAGTATTTCTGAATCTAAGAATATGTTTTTGTTTTATTTACACAGGGCACTATAATAATTGAGTTCAATATACAGCTACTATTGGATTGTGTGGTTTTCTGACCAAACTATCTTAAGACTGTAAGTCTCTCTGGATATGAACGCCTGCTTAATGACCAAAATGGAAAAGGAAAGACCCCAATAAATAATAAATAAACTAATAATAAACTAATCGGAACATGAAAAATCATGTTTGCCTGTGTAAAATGTATCTATAACATGAGGAAGTCAAGTGTTATTACCAGTGTGTGTTTTCCCCAATGTGGTGTCAGACTAAATGCATTAAATAATGCCTGTCATGTTTTTTGCTCACCAGCCACTGTGGCTAGTGGTTTTCCAAAGTTACTTGTCAGTCAGCATTTTCACTAGCCACCATTTTGTTGTTCGGGAATTACGTTTTATTTTATAAAATTTGAGTATGGTGTGCTACTGTACATCTCAGCCTGTCTTATTCACTGGTTCAGTAACTATTAGGGTTAGGGTTAGGGCAATATATATATCACCCCTCTGTGAAACACGTTATATAATATGGCTACACTTTTGAAAAAGATAATAATGTTAAATCACTATTATAATGTTCAATCTGCCCTGTTGTCCATGTCCACTTCAGCAGCTAATGCACTCTAATGCATGCTCCTCCCTAATATCAACCAAAAAATGCAAGCAATATATTTATTCTTAACATAACCTACTATTAACATGTTATTGAAAAAGAAATATGAAATCACCCATCAGCTTTACCATTGCAGTCAATATTATTGGTTTGTTATGCTATGTTCTTGTTAATATAAACTTGCATAAAAAACGAAACAGAGCAGTATTTATAACCATGTCAACTTATTTTTCCCATCCTTGACGCCACAACGTTAATCTCCCTCGATTTCTTTCAGCTGTAGTCTATTTGCCTCTGCTGCTGTCGCTGATCCAGCGTCTTCACGTTCATATTTATATTGTTACTAACTTAAATATTTTAATTATATATTTTTTACTCTATATATTGCATATGTAGTCTAATGTTTTTGGTGATAGTATATACCCAAATCTGAGGGTCTTTTCAGCAGTAATCTTCGTTTGTCTCGCGATCTGTCTTAAATTTTTTTTTTTTATATTATGCTAATAAAAGTCTCATGACATTTAAAAAAACTAAACTAATTTTATGGGGATTAGAAGTTGTTTGAGGTTATTCAGTTTTAATGGAATATTTTGACATGGTTTGGTGTAAAAGAAAACTAGGGCTGTTTATCAATTCCAAGTACGCTAAGAACGTACTTGTGTGCTTCAGAAGAACGTTCTTGCCAAGCGTCCTTGAGAGAATGGACTTGTAAGAACGTTAGGATTGAGAACGCACGTACCTAGATTGAGATGCATGTGTATTTGGCTATTGCGCAATATCATATGCTTTTCCTGCTCTCCTGGCATCTTGAAATGATTTCTGGGATATCAGATGCGTTCCCGCTGAACAAGTCACAAACCCATGCATCCTCGATAAAAGAGGCGGATCAAGTACACATCCGGTCATTTTAGGCGTTTTTGGTAACTTGCGTTATTTGGATGGGAACCGTACTTGGGCCATGAAAGATTATATCCAACGAGTTCATAAGAACACAAGTACGGACAAAAACGCAGATTGATAAACGACCAAGGATTTTCCTGTTTTTCCGACATTACTCATCTCCGTGATGTCTGGACGGGTGTGGTCCTGCATGCAAAGTTGCCAGATTGCACTGACGATAAACTGTATTCTGCAGCACATTCCACAAGTCTTTTTACCCGCCCAAGCCCATTAAAAACACCGAATTGATTAGGAAACACAAGAATGCAACAACAAGAATGCAATGTTAAAGGTTGCCTAGATTCTAGTAATTAAATGTCAAGTTAGAATAGTCAGACGTAAGGTCTAGGGTTTGGTATGCAGAATATGATATATCTTCTACACTAGTTCAATATCAAATGTACATCTATACATGGATTAACTTTCTACATCAGACAGTTCATCACACAAACCTTGTTGTACATTTTTTAAATGTAAAGTTATAGGGCACTGGGATGGTGGTAATAGAAAAAATATATAATGTGTGTGTGTGTGTGTGTGTGTGTGTGTGCATGATGGGTTTTTCTTCTCTATTCCACTTGAACATTGGCAGTCCCACATTGGTAGATGAGGTTGAGCCTTAACTGTAGGTTTGAAATTGGACCGGGTTCACTCCTGGACTCATATCCCCATTTAAATGCATTAAAGCTGAGAAGTGTGTCATAGATTTTGGCCTGACGTGTTCAGCTGTGACAGCCCGGGGGGCACGAGCAGGCTGGTATGGGAGAGGAGACTGCTTGGTGACACGAGAAACTCTGCCACATCCATTAACACTGCCTATATATCAGCTGACACATGTGTAGGTCAACTGCACAATTAATGTCCAATAATGTTAACTCTTTGCAAATGGATTCTTTGAAGTGTAACCATAACCATTTGTTTTATTGGAACTAAGCATGACGGATGATGATCAATCTTTATTAGCATGACGAATAGTAATGGTGAGACCTGGGATGAACTGCAACTTGCAATGTGCTCCTGTTAGCTCGCCATCTTATAGTACATCTTAGATGTCCTCAGAATGTGCTGTGTGTATACTAGCTAGTGATCCATCAAACCCTATAGCTCCATACTGGACATTAATATGGAATGTAGCTGCTGTTTGCTCAGCACCAGCTGATAAGGGATCAGTGGGCAGCATCCGCCTGTGAAATTGAGTCAGGAGTGGTTCTGTAGGGCAGCAGATTTTCAGGTTTCGAGTTGTGGATGGTGTTAGGAGACTTGGAATAGGGAATCTATGCCATGGGGAATTCTAATCAAAGCCTTCCTTTTAGCTTCAGTCTGTGTGTCTGTCTGCTCTGCTGTGGGCTAGGCTAGTTCCCCTTCTCACTGCCTGCTACACCTGCTTAGCTTATTTGGCTTGATAAATCACCTTTTATAAAGCCTAATAAAACTGGGTTATTTGTTTTTTTCAACTCTAAAGCAAGTGATTGAACATTCTTGGCAATGCGACAAGTATGGACCACCACAAATGTACAGTGTGTGTTGACTATAAAGGAGACAAAAAAAGTTATTTAAATAGAATTAAATTAACGCAGAAAAAAGCTCAAAGTGGTGCAGGCTGGACGAAAAGTCTGGTCAGGAAATGAAATAATGTGTGTCGTTTATCCTTTTATCAGTGCTGGACAATAAAGCACAGAGTACTTAGTTGTCCAACAAAGAATGCCTTTAGGAGAGGAAGCTAAATGTCCATTGTCTTCCATTAGAGAAACTGGTTCCTTTCGTCTGCTTGCTTTTTCTCTTGTGCAGAATTCCAGGAAGTAATGCATGTTAGGAGCTCTATGAATGGCCAGCCGTATTAGACCTCACATTCCAGCCAGGAAGGTTGTGAATGGCCAGCTTTGTTTTCCCATGATGCCTTAGGGCAGACAGCATCCAGTTGCCTGACTATCTAATATGGAAGACATTCTAGAGAGGTTGCATAGTAGTTTCTTTATACACAGCTTAGGAAGAATAAACTGTTATATAGATTTCTGATATCTCTTTGAATACAAAGAAATCCATGCAAACAAGATTTCATGTTTCAGGAAAACCCTCTACTGTTAGTAGGTTGTGTCGGGTTTCCTGGACATGTTCTTTTGAAAAACAGCTGCAGGTTTTACCTGGAATCCACAGTCTCTCTATACAGTGGGTAATTCAGTAATGTTTTTTCTCACAAATGCATTGTATGTGGATGCATTAGTCCAACGTAGAGGTAGTGGAGGGGTGAACCTTTCCAAACCATTCCACGGCACATAAATGTGTTTATTACATATTTAATGCCCCACCAAATGACAGGGTCTTCAATACTGGATGACATACTTCCTAACAATCTGATGCACTGAATCCTGTGGACTGTGAACATTATACTGCATCTCCACACTTCTGGTTGACAAAAACAAACCCAAAAATTGCTCCAAACTGGTCTGTTAACAATGACTCGTGGCATTCTGGGGAAAATTGTAATCATTTTGGTTTTTGAAGCTCTTATGCTACTTTTGATATTGCTGTTTTTCATCCATTACTCTGTTTGTGCAAACTGTTTACTCTATGCCAAAATGCATTGCAAAGTTTGCCTACCAAAGGGACTCGAAACAACATAATGGCTTTTGGTAATAATGGTAATTGTTTTCCTCCTGAAACCAGTGGAAATGTTGTTTACGCTTACTGTCCTCCACTCTGCTGTTAATACAAATAATAGTAATAATATTTAACTTCCATAGCGCTTCTCACAGAATGTCATACCCCTTCCACAGCAAACATGCAATAAAATGTCAAATTTACATTAGAAATGGTAATAATTTAGCATATGTATTTTTATATACAGTGCCCTTCAGAATTGCATTTACTACCTTGTGCACCCTCTGCTTGCCAAGATAACAGCACCGAGTCTTTGATAATCTTTCATGAGGTGGGAATACACATAACAACAAATCTGGACCATTCATCCATCCAGAATCGATCAAAATCCTTAACAGTCCTTGGTTCTTGCTTGTGGACTCTCCTCTTTAGCTCAACCCACATATTCTAAACAGGGTTTAGGTCAAGCTACTGAAATGGCCATTACAAAAGCTTGATTCTGTGGTGGGTAAGCCCTTTTGTGTGGTTCAAGAGGAATGACGCATTATCCAGCTGCAAGATCCAATGACAACTTGGTTTTAGCCTCTTGGCACAGGCAGACAGATTTTCTCCTGTAATATCTTGAGTCTTGATAAAGTGTGTGATTCCATGTATCTTTACAAGCAGGGCAGTAGCTAAGGCAGGGAAAGGTAGCGATGATTCATAGGGCCCATGGTTTGCCTTCACAACTCCCCAAGGTATTTAAGCAAAACAGCCCCACAGCATTGTATATCCACCACCATGCTTCAGAATGGGGATTTTCTACCCCAGTTGTATAGATGTTTGGAAATATATTTATTTTAGAAATTGTTCATAGTATTTTTTCACTCTGTAATTTAGGTTGGCATTGTGGACTTGTTAATCAATTCTCAGTTCTCTCATTACAACAATGTAGCTGTTTCAATATGACCAACGGTCTCATGGAGATGTCCCTGGGAAGAATCCTTTCCGTCCTGCAGCTCAGATAATAAGGATGACTGCATCTTTGCTGTGTCTGGGTGGTTTAATACAAAACTGACTGCATAATTATATACTTGATCATGTTTATACTGATAATCAATAACTGATTTGTCATAGCTACCCATTTCATCGCCCATCAAAAAAATCTTCCATTACATTTAAAGGTGCCGTATATACAGTGTTTTGTACTAATAACAAATACAATCATAGCTGACCAGAAGACATCTGCAGTTATTGTTTTAAGTTAATGTTTCACATACAGTTTTTCTACAAAATCTTAGTGCCTGAGATATTCCATACTTTCTCACTGATCCATTTATTAGTTTGCATTAACTTGGAGTCTCTTCATACTTGCTTTAGAGACTTGCAATATTGTACCTGTCACGTCCTGGCTATGCCCCTAGCCATCTTTGTGCTGGCTGGGGCCATAGTCAGGAGGTGGCTCTAGCCACCTCTATGCACTTGGGTCTCCCCAATTGGAGGCAGGTGTTGTGTATTGCCTCCAATTGGGGAACCTATTTAAGTTTACTGTTTGTTCATATGGGTGTGGTTTATTTTGGTTTGTCAGCCGTAGGCTACAACACCCGGTCATCGTGTCTGCTTTGAGTTCGTATGTTTGTTTCTTTTGTTACCTGGTTCATTAAAAACATGGATTTCTACATCCACACCGTCTCTGCGCCCGTGTCCTTCCAGCACTATGACAGAATAAACCACCACAAGGACCAAGCAAGACGGAAGGCCAAAAGGCAGCCCCAAGATTTTTTTTGGGGGGTGCTAGATGGGTGC
>JACXGJ010010466.1:0-21902 GCA_016801105.1 Esox niger
TGTGTGTGTGTGTGTGTGTGTGTGTGTGTGTGTGTGTCAGTTGTTAATTTGCATAATCTCACAAAATAAATTATATTTTTTTCATAATCTAAATAAGCTAGTTTTTATTAGCGAAACTTTGATTTTTAATCCTCTTAATACATTTCAAACATAATTGGTCTCTTTGTTGCCTGCCTAGATGTTTTAATACTCACTGTACCACCTGATGGTAACGTGGTCTGATCGAGTCGCCATATACGCCTGCCAGTCGGAAATAAAACACAAGGTATATAAAGAGGGGTCCGACATACTGAGACAGAAACACCTGCGAAGGAAGCACAGACATTTCTTCTCATGCTGAAAGGAACAGATATCTGATGAGAAATATTATTTGAAGAAGGATTAGATATACATCAGGGGTGTCCAAACTATTCCACGGAGGGCCGTGTGTTTGCAGGTTTTCGCTCTCTCCTCGTATTTGATTGACAAATTAGGTTGCTAATTGAAAAACCAAAAACCCGCCGACACACGGCCCTCTGTGGAATGGTTTGGGCACCCCTGATCTACATGGACAAAATTCAACTGTGGAACCTCTGCAGGTATAAATGCTATTTATAGAGCAAATGTTATTCCTTATTTTACATGTCAGAGAGTTTTGTTTGCTCTGCTTCCATCTGAATGCTTTACTCAACTTTGGGGCCTTCTGAAATTGCCCTTGGTTTGTGTAGTACTTAGAGCAGCAATAACGCTGGGATATATAGAAACCCACTATTCCAACCTTTACAGTGTCGTGGTTTACATAATGTATCCAGTGCCAACACTTTTATTTTGAAAAGTGAAAGCATACAATGTACTTGTAGGTCACGGTCTCAAGGGTAGTAATCAAAGGATTTACAAAAGAACTTAAAATCAGTGAGTTAAATTGACCAATGGAAAACAGCTGCTAGAACAATATTGTGGGTTGAATAAAAATGAGCTCAAACTTCCTGCTGTTCTGATGTTTTGAGAGAGACATTATTTGTCCCAGTTCCTCTGGTATTCACCGTGTTCCAGCCAACCTGCCGACCCAGGTCAGTGAAATGCACTGAGAGCAGAGATGAGGAGGCAATGGTCCTGAGCTCACAGTCATCTCTCAGGAAAGCACCACCTGGAGAAAGACAGAGAAAACACACAAAAATAAGAACAAATAAGGAAAGCACAATGTCTGTCTGAATCCACAAACATTTGGCCTTTCATTGTTCATAAAACATCCGTTAGCAACACTTGGTTCGAAGCCACAGGTTTGGGCTCTCCTAACTCTAGCGACGTTTACCTCCGGCAGCAACATGACTCATGATGTTTCTTTCATAAAATGGAGTTTGAATTAAGATTTAGGTTTTTAATAATCCTGATCTATAAATCTATAAAATCTCAGAATAGGGTTAGACACCGAGCATTAAGTAATCATCTGTTAACAATACAGATATTTGTCTCCAACACTGAATGTTTTCCTACAGTGTGTTTTTTATATTTTTATTTAGAATGGATTTTCCAACAAAGACAATGGACAAGAAAAATATAACTTCCAAACAAGACATTGAGATTTTAATGCGGAATGGACAATAACAAAGTAATATCAAATAATGACATACATCCATAGAACAATAAAACACATTGAAAACAACAGAGATAAAGGACAGAAATACAATGCAATATAAAATAAAATTATTACAGTATTTAATAGTTACACCGCATCAGAAACTGACCCTCTCTAAGGTTGAATTCACCAGGCAATAAAGGGGTCTATATTATATTCAGTGTAGCTTAATTTACCAGGAAGTTAGATACTTTCTCTTAGCCAGCTGCTCCATAGTCATGGCCCAATATTCTGGAGGCGGAGAGTCTTATGTCTTAGTAGTGAGTGTTTAGCTGTTGTAAAGGCTAGAATTAGCCATCTTTTAAATCCTAGAGATCTTCAATCGTGTTAATGATTTCACTGAAGTGTACACATCTGCGTTTATGATTGTGTATCCTACTTAAAAATCCTTTGCAGTCGACGTTCAATTGATTCATAGTGTATAAATGGGTGAACCTACGTGCCGTCAAATGACAGGAGATGTAGCTTTATTAATGTCCCAAATCAAAAGGATGTTTTTAAGCCATAGTTACAGCAGACGTGACTGGCAAATGTTGGAAATATGCAGCTTCATTTCAGATCCCCTGTGGTAACTATAGAATGACTTTGTCTCAGCTGTTCTTTAAATGGAACTAATGTATCCGATCGGAACGACTCATAAGAGCACAAGCTTATTTTCTCTTTCGGCGTTACTGAGCTTGATGGAATAATACAGTACATTTATCTATGGTATGTTCTTATCCACAGTTCCTAATGGCCAAGCAGAGATGCACCAGGTCCCAACGTTCAATTCTGAGGGCCGACACTTAAACTGAAAGGTCACTTAATAATTTCAGTGTATTTAGAGAAGTTCCTGACACCTACCTCCGATTTAATTTTTTTATTGAAATTGCCCAACCGACAGAAAAATGTCTTTTAAAACGTAATATATTTGTCAGGGACACAAACATTTTGTCTCAGAATTGAATCAACCTTCCCTACAACTCCAATATCCTACTTGTACTGACCTAATGACAGGCCTTTCCTGTCGAAGACGAAGAAAATAAGAAAATAAAAAAGGGCAAGGGGTGATGACTCGTTTCCCGGATGATAACAGCGGGTGACCCCGGAGCTGTAATCCCAATATTATCTGGAGGGCATGCTTAATAGCCTCCCGCTCATGCCACCCAGAATGCATCAATCGTCTATCCATCGTCGGCCTCCTTGGCGGATATATTATTTTGTGTGGCTTGAGATCATCTTCCCCCAGCTATTGTTAGATATAGGGGACATCTGGGATGACATTTGTGAGCAGCTGCAAGGGCAATGTTATGCTTGCCCCCATCCTCCCCTGCCATATTTCCTCCATCAGAATAACCGTGGCATTGAGGTTTTAGGGAGAGATCCGACCCCAGGGCTGGCCTCGTCCTCCAGACCAATCTGTTTCGGAGCCAACGCACTCCTGCGCACGCACCGTCCGCCACGCCATATGGGCGCACGCTGCTTAATGAGGGTCGCTCCGGTGCCAGACCGGTGAATGATTGACAGAGGACAGGTGCGTTGAGTGGCGGGTCGTCAATCGTACAACGGCACGGAGATGACAGAGAGTCGCCGGAGCCGCCCGAGACACGGGAGGCAGGGAGGGTTTTCTGGCCTGCGGTGGAGAGCGTCACAACGCTTGACCCTCCGACACCTCCCCCGGAGTACCGGAGTGTCCTGCCAAAATGACTACGATCGTGGAGAGCATTTGAGGTCGACGCGGAAAGTTTGCCTCGGAAGATTGGAGTTCCGTAGATTCTATCAGATTGCCGCCACTGAAGTCTTGTCTTAACTGATCTAGTTTGAAAGCCCTTGTCATGAAAACTCAATGTGATTGTGCTGTGTGACCTTCCTGTCTGGATGCCTTAATGGATCTTATGGTCTGGAACCACCTAAAGATATCGAGTTGTCTCACTCCCTAAGAGTTTATTTATTGGTTATGTGGATCAGCGATGACTCCCACCAAAGCAGCTGTTCCCCTCTCTTGGGTCCACAGAACACTTACTGGGGGAAAATGAGCAACGGCAGCCAAATTATTCGATGATGCAGAACACACTTGATTATGATGCCCCCCCCCCAAAAAAAAAATTATGACTGTCCATTTTATCATTTTAAACGTGTAGATTCTAGCAGGACTTAACAGCTTCAATGGAGAGATGAATCAACAAACCCTGTAACAGTGCTTTCGTATCACTGTAGCTTCCAGGGGCGAAAGTCTGATCAACTTTGTGGACAATTACATGACATTTTCTCAAGAGCAATTATTGAGGGGAACACCAAAAGTTGTACTGAAATAGTGTTTTAGCGGATCAAACCATTGTGAGGTGAATGGCGGGGGGGGGGTCGCAATCTTTTCACACTTAAAAACACGCTATCAAGCGTTGATAATCAGCATAAGTGCTTTCATTTTGTCATAGTAATATGATTGAAATGACATAGTTATGCTTACCATGATATATTGGGAGGGATACATCATATTTTTCCCCAAGATCGGGGGATCTTTACCTCTGTACCCCCAGGATTTCCGCCTACAATAGCTTCCTGCCTCTATTTGATTGGCTGTTGAATTTTAGTGTCGCATCAAGACTTTTGACAGGAAAAACCTCATACAGCAGGCTCCATTAATGCAGGCCATTCCCCCTCTGCTGAATAAAACCCTAAAAGAGTCAATTTTATGTGTCTTTCAATTTTACAGTTGAAAGACAATCTTGCCAGTTGTACTTTAAAATACGTACTGTAGTTTTAATAGGCTATAGAATTGAAGATGGGATCTATGAATTCTGTGCATCCCGGGCAGTAGGCTGTTGTAGCAGTACCTTCTTCATGTGTCAATAAACAAATTTGAAGGCCAAAGTTGTGGAAATCACATCTATTCAATACAGGGGCCTGAGTCAAATGGTTTGGAGACCACTAATGTAATTTGTGGGTTTGTGGCAATCAGTGCATTCGAACAGGCTATAGACATAGAGGCTTTGGCATAACATCAACAACAAATCATAAGCAAAAACAACGTTATTTGAAGAAAGGCGACTTGCACTGATTCTGTTGGTGGTGTGGGTGAGAGATTTGTGTTGACGTCAATCATAAAGATTGAGATAAAAAAAATATGAGGTTTATGATGATGGCTATTTGGAGCCTTAGAAGTTATACTTTAGAGTGGGGCTATATATTATTTGTTTGTATATGTACTACTACATTGTCTGCCACCGTAATATTGGACAGTAGCAAAACCATATGGCATATTGCCATAGTCTCTTTGTGGTTCATAATTACTATGTTGTGTGTTCTTTTTCCACAGCTGGGTTTTCCTTTCATTACTATTCTATGACAAACCATGAGGATGGTAATGATATGCTATTTAGGATTCTCCCAGCAATTTTCTCATTCCAGTATGAAGGTGCATGAATGGTCCAGGAGTAGGTCTTCTGTTGTTTCCCTCTGTGCTTGTTTTATTTAGTTTATTAAGCAGTATGTTTGTGCGCGCGTGTGCATACGTGCGTGCGGGCGTACGTGTGCATTCCTGCACGTGTGCGCAATTGTTTTAATTTTCCTCTCGGTCTCTTCCAAGAACGGAAAGAAAAACAGCTTGAGAAGCAGCACAGTAATCCAAAGCTTGGCTGAAACGTACATACAGCTTCGAGATGAATGGGGATTTGAGTTTAGAGTTCAGAAACATGTCAGCAATGCAGGCATCTGTTGGGGCACCACATGGGCCCACCTTGCTAATGAGCACGTTGGACCCTTTTAATAACGTTTCTTATGGATCCTGCATCACTACTGTGAGATGCCCCAAGACATGTCCCTGGATGGCAATAATTAGCTATTCCGTTTGTGCAAAGCCAACTTAGTTCACAACACGGGATTGAAAGAAGCACACAAAAGGGTTTCACCTAGTGTTTACTTGGCACTCGATAGGAAAACGTCTGTAAATGGGTCTTTTTCCAGGGGAAAACAAACCTAAAAGCCACAAAGCAAAATTGAAAAATATGGGAATAAATTAATTCAATGTCTTTTTTTACATTTAATTAATGTATAAAAAAAAATGTCAGTCTCTTATTTTTCCTTGGCCTGTTCTGATATCTTGAATTCCTTTTCATAATGTGTCAATCAATGTTTTATCCATGTTCACACACCTCTTGAAAACAAATCCTTTCAACTAGTGTTCCTGGAGTACTTACTGGGAGTTAGCCGAAGTCCGGTCCTCGATGGGTGCCTGGCAGGACCTGGAAATACAGTAGAAACATTCATTTCAGTTCCTGCTCCGGCTCCGTTTCATGTAACAAACAACCTAACAAAGAAATCTTATCCAACATTTCCATTACTCCAATATTTCAGTCTTCCATCGCGCTGAGAAGTAATAACGCAGCCCTAAATGTTGCTATCGGCGTCTTTTGCATTGGACATTTTATGGATTGGCAAATCAATGTTTGTGTTCTGATTGGTGCTCTACCTTTGTCTTAATAACCCATATCCGTTATAACAAGAACCAAGCAGTTGTTTTGACATGTTTACAGAATAAGATTAAATGGATGGATGGCAGTATGTCTACTGTAATGGATGAAACAAAATGAATGTTATTCTCCAGTACGAGTAAAACCCTATCAATAGTTGACTCATAATTGTCAACCAAGCACAGAATGAGAGACTAATAAAGTGGATACCTAAAAAGATAAAGAGTTGGAGGAAATCGATCGCAAACGCGCCAGGAAGATTACACTGCATTGGAAATAGGTTTTTCTTCAATTTTGAAGTTTTGCAGATGCATTTAATGTTGACTGGACAATGTGAGATGGTACCTAATGGTTAGAGTGCTTGGCCATTAACTGGAAGGACACAGGTTAGAATCCCTTAGCCAAGAAAATAATATGTTGTCATGCCCTGGAACAAGGCGCTTAACTCACAATGCTCCTTTAAATTGCTCTGGACAAGAGGGTTGGTCAAATGACTCCAAAAGTCAATTCAGCATTCCTTCTTGTCAACACATTAACCACAATTTAGTATACTTTGATATTAGGGTCACAGCCAGAGATCAGCCATAGAAGAGAGCAACCTGGGAGGAATTAGCATTCACAGTCTTTCTGAAGGGCTGAACAATAGACATTTAAGCTCTAGGATTTGATCCAGCAACCCTTTGGTTTTCCTCCCAGCACTCTCACCAGGCAACCAATATGATGCAGTAAGCTAGAAACACCTCAGGAAACATTAATCCCCATCAAGATGAACACTGTCAGTCAGGTCTCTCGGATCGGTAAATCGGATTCACGGCTCCCTCGCAAATTTCTTGCAACAAGACTTTACTGACATAGGACACATTCAGTCGTATTAACCCAGTCGTCTCTCTTAGCCCTATATGAACGGCAAAAAACTATTCATGAATGAATTGCATGATTTGACCTCATTCAGAGTACGTAGAAATAGGGGGTGGTCAAGGTCAATGGGTTCTGTGTTGTTCACCCGCCCAAATCGATGGACCCCCCTCCTGTTTCCAGTTCATAGTTTTTTTGTAAATGTAAATAGTCTCAGAATAGCAAGATTGGCATTAGATTCAACCGCCACAAAGATGTCTGCGTGATCAGTGCGGTGAGAAATGAGGGGTCTGCGTGAAACCAACCAATGAAGTGAGAGAGTGAAACATGGAAGAGGATCTTGGCAAAAGTGCATTTTATCTGATTAGTCAGCTAGGCAGGCTTCTGACTTTAATTAAGGAGTATTGACAAAAAATGAGAGATGATCTATTAATGTTAGTAATGTTATGGTAATTCCCAGAGCAAGTCACGTGACATTCTGCTTTTGGAGTTATCCCAGTGGAAATTTTAGACAGTTTATGCAAATCCACAATGCTGCAGTAGCATAGTCTCACTCTCAATTGAATACAAAGCGATTAATATCAATACCACTCATGAAAAAAGAAAATATTCTAACAACAAGGTACATCCATCAATTTATTACGAAGAGAGGAACAAGTGTTAGCTGGCCTTTATGCCTGTGAAAACCCTATTCGGTTCTGGACAACAAATCCCATTGTTGGGAAGGAGACATGAGGATCTCTCAGTCATTAGAGCCAATATCTCTGATGTCGGTGGACAAAGTGTGAGACAGATAATTAGACCACTTGCTAGGAGAGCAAAGTTCAGCCCCCACAAATCTGCCCCCCCCCCCCCAGCACCACCACCATCACCACCGCAAACATTTCCTGACTGGCCATGGGGAAATTAACTTTATTCTGGCTACAGGGGTTTCCATAGAAACATCAGACATAACACTTCGGCTTTCTAGTCCGTCCGGGAAGAGAGAGGGGGAGGCGGAAGTGGTAAGGAGAGGAAGTAAGTGAAGGAGGAGAGAGAAGAGAGGGAGGAGGAGGAATAGGAATAGGAGAAGACAAAGGAAGAGGTAGAGGAGGGGGAGGAGAATGGGGACAAGGAAGAGAATAGGGAGGAAGGGGGAAGTGGAGGAGTAAAAGGAGAGGAAAGGGGATGAATAGTGAGAGAAGGTGGTGTCGTAGGTCAAACCAAACAGGGGTGTCATAAGAGATGTTGTCTAGAGCAAAAGTCTAATGCCTTGTTTCTATATCAACATGAATCTCCGTGTGTTATTCAGCTGCTGAAGGCTGAGACTAGATCTATCAGCAAATCGTGCAACACTATTGATCGTCCTGGATGTGGTGACATGCTGCCATCACTCGTCAATACACTAATGATGGTTGATGCAAGTTCGCCTCTGATAAAGATATTGCGGCTTACATCTAGGATCAGAAAAATGCTCTGCTCCGACGTAGCTTTGGGTTGAATCCCTACTGCATGGAAATAGCATAGGGTGAATGCGTATCGTTAATGTAATCAATTTAAGGTGGACACTTATATATGGGATAAAAGTTCTCCAATTCTGTAAGGAGACGATTGCAAGTTGTGGGGAGAAAAAGATTGACTGAAGCACCATTTGTATGCATACTGTTGTACTGCCACCTAGTGGGATTTAAGATTATTTTATTTGCAATGAAAGAAACTAAGACTATTTCACAACCGGTAGTTGTACTCATAAGTTTGCATACCTGGGCAGAAATTGTGAACTTTTGGCATTGATTTTGAAAATATTACTCATCATGAAAATATGACTGAACTTTTATTTAAGGAAAGTGATCATCTGGAACCATTTATTATCACATAGTTGTTTGGATCCTTTGAAAATCCTAATGATGACAGAAGTCACCCAAATGGCCCTGATCAAAAGTTTACATACCTTAAATATTTGGCCTTCTTACAGACACACAAGGTGACACATAGGTGAAAATGGCAATTAAAGTTGAATTTCCTGTGCCTTTTTGGTATTGCAATATAGTGTTTGTGTATATAGTAAAGGTCAATGAGTTTGTTAGCTCTACCGTGGATGCACTGAGCAGGCTAGATATTGAGCCTTGGGGAGCATAAAAGAACAGACCTGCATAACAAGGTAATGGAAGTTAATAGAGATGGAAAAGGATGAAAAAAAGAGATCCAAAGCCTTGCAAATGTCAGTCAATACAGTTAATTTTGTCAATCAACCTAAGCACAAGGCCAAGTTGACCCTCCAGTGGTTACAGCAGATAAAGGTGAAGGTTCTGGAATGGCCATGACAGTCTCCTGACCTTAATATCACTGAGCCACTCTGGGGAGATCTCAAACATGCAGTTCATGCCAGACGACCAAAGACTTTGCGTGACCATTTTGCCAAGACGAATGGGCAGCTATAACACCTGCAAGATTTTGGGGCCTCATAGCAACTATTACATAAGACTGCACGCTGTCATTGATGCTAAAGGGGGCAATACACAGTATTAAGTACTAAGGGTTTGCAGACTTGTGAACAAGGGTTAGTTCACTTTATCTTTGTTGACATGTTTTATTTTATGATTGTGAGATTCTGCTATAACCTATAGTTGAATGTGAATCCCATAAGAAACAAAAAACATGTTTTTCCTGCTCACTCATGTTTTCGTAACAAATAGAATATATATATAACCAATTCTTTAAGGGTATGCAAACTTTTGAGTACAACTGTAGAATCATTAGAATTGTTTACATTCTGATTAGTAACTGTTACTTTTTCTTGCTGATTTTACAGAGTGTGGGGCTTGCAATGCCAGGATCACAGGGCTTGATCCCACTCAGGCCACCTGTAAGAAAGTGTCTGCATTCATTGCTTCAGGTAGCTTTGCATAAAAAGCGAAGTGCATTGCAAAATGCTATTCTGAATGTACTGTAAAATGATACAGTGTAAAATGATATACTGTATATACTGTAAAACTATATACTTAATACTGTAAAATTATATACTTTAAAATGATATTCTGTATGAACTGTAAAATGATATTGTATATAATGTAAAATTATATACTGTAAACTGTAAAATGATATACTGTATGTATTCTAAAATGATATAATGTAAAATTGTAAAATGAAATATTCTATATACAATAAAATGATATACTCTAAAATGTCATATACGTGACAATGACCTGTATGAATAGTTTTGAATCTACAATTGTGTTGCTTTGTGGTGGTATGTGACATCAAGTGTCTGGTGATATGTCGCCTAACAGAATGTCCTCAGGGAAACTAAAGGCTTATAGAAACTCTGAGATATTGGCTTTTGAGTCCTCAGAGAATGATATTCACCCTTGTGAATAATCGATGACCTTCAGCCACTCTCCCTACGTTTACATTCAAAGACAAGGTTATAAAGACACTTCTCTACATAGCTCACACACCCACCTATATGAGGGATACTGTATTTGATTAAGGGCTCGGATATAAAGGAAACTGTTGCCCATTAAAGTTAAATACTTACATATTTTATGAAATCGAATTTTCAGGTCAAGAACAGTTGCGGAAGGATGCACCTGTGGAAGAGAAGATGAAAAGTGATTAAGTGACAACCTTCATTTATTGCTGCGAATACCAGAGGTCTCTGCAGTGATTTAAGGCTGTCGGAGCGCGTCCTAATTTTCAGTCCGGTTGACACACCAACGCTAGCGTGAATCGTGCTGTAGGCGCTGACAGGAGAGTTGCAGAGCTATCTCCTCCTGCCCCCTCCTCTTCCTCCTCTCTCTCTCTCTCTTCTCCTCCTCTTCCACCCCTCTGCCTCTCTCAGCGACTGTCAGAAGCCCAGGGATTGAAGTTTGTCATGAAGGGGTAGGCTCGCGCATCTCAGCCGAGTATCGGTGCCCTTTAGAAAAGTGTTCAGAGGGGAAGTGAGAAGAAACACGCGCGCGCCCTAGATACACGCGCGCCACGCAGACATGTGCGTGCGCTCACTCATTTGCACGGGGACCATCGCACTCGGTTCCGTTCACACACACGCCACTGCGTAACACACACAGTCTACGTTGTTATTGTCAGGCCCTTTAGGCCGAGCCAAGGCTACCCGATCACGGGCTTGTACCTGCGTGGGCCCGAAGCCCGGTTCCGTTGAGTTGGGAAAGTAGAGTTCTAAATGTCACCTTTGGCTCTCGGGCTCAAGGGGGAGCGATGGGGAGCAGAATGGGACCCATTAGGATCTGCTGTTCCCTAGCCTGGGGACAGATGGCACGCTCTGACCCTTGGACGGGGAAACGAGCGGACCTTGCCAAACAGTGTAGGGGCACGGTGGCGTGGGTCGCATCGCTCGATCACACAAACCGCGGCGTCAACAGGGCGAGCTGTTCCCAGCGACCCCATTGGCCGGCGTGACTCTCACAGTGGGTCAGCGGGCAAAAATAGGAGCAGACTGAGACCTGATACCTCTCTCGTTCCTTCCATTCAAAGACAAGCAACAAGAGACAAAACACAGGATTTACTATAATTGAAAAGATATTCTACCCACAAACTACATTTGACTGCTTAGACTTGGAGTCAGTTGATATTCCATTGGAAATTGATTGGAAAGAGAAAGCTAAATTGTGACTAGCTTGTTTGTAAGAAGCAAAAAAAAGCACTCGTAGCAGAATGTAATCCTCAATTTAAAACCCTCAACTTTTCCAGCAAAGTTAGAATATGTGCAGTATGCTTATCGTCGCTGTAAGAGGTAATCAAGTCTAGTGATGTCTTCTCTTTATTACTACTCATATTGCTTCTTCTATTTAAACCGCCGTGCTCTTTCATTTGGAGCAGAAGCGAGGCAGCGTACACCTCTCATGTGACCTGTGTTTTATCAACCACAAATAGAAATGAAATGAGGAACATTCAGGAAACACAATGGATATATTAGGTTCATAAAAAGTAAACAAGGCCCTCCACTCAGTTTTGTGAACTTAATCGAGTGGGTGCTGAGTCCTCATGTATTATAGAAAAAATGCTAAAATGAGGCAGAACTCCGGTAATTTAAGCGCATAATATGCATTTATAGACATGTTGTTTTGGGATAAGCCCTTCTTCAGCATTCATGTTCAATACAATGGCAAGGGTTTTATAAAATAATGGCAAAGGCTTTACTGTTGTCTTAAACGCGCACTATAGAAGCTTGGAACCTAAATGTTTCTGTGGCAACAAAGTCTATTAAGTATATTTCCTGAGTGGTCTCCTATTTTTGCTTTGTGTATTAGGGTAACACATGTTCAAAGTTGGAAAATGAAGCATAATAGCATTTAAGCCCACAGCACCCAACTTTAGCATACCAAAGGGGTGGGCCTAAAACAAAGTCCACCACAGTCATAGCACACATATCTATACATTTAGCTACAAACCATTTGTTGAGTTTCAAGAGACAATATTTTATTACTGTACAACCTCAAAAGAAAGCACATTCACACATGCCCTGAATCTGCCCTTCACTTTGAAAGGAATGGAGCTAGTCTGCCTATCCCTTATACATCGCAGCGTATTGACAATATGTAAGTATTTAATCACACGATGAGCAGAATGTAAGATCCTTCTTGACTGTCTTGTGCAACTTTTGAGTCAAATCATTGATATGCCTCGATTGCCATAATTCATAAGGCTTGGTTGCTTGCATAATTTCCCACATGTACATGATCGTTTTGGATCAGGGATTAACTGTAACACTCATCACATAAACCATTTACTGTGAATCAGGGATTAACCTTAACACTCATCACACAAACCATTTACTGTGAATCAGGGTTTAGCTGTAACACTAAACACACATACCGTTTACTGTGAATCAGGGATTAACCTTAACACTCATCACACAAACCATTTACTATAAATCCGGGATTAACTGTAACACTCATCACACAAACCGTTTACTGTGAATAAAAAAATGAAAAGCTGAATCCTAGGAATAAGGAATTAAACAGAATATGCAAAGATATACATCAACAAGTCCACGCAACGAGGGGTTTGACATATGCTGGTGTACAGACTGCTGGTCCTCCTGTTAGAGACAATCCAATATTGGGGTTGGAGAGAGTAGGTTTAAAATGTTTGACATTTGTTTGCATTGGATAACCAGACTAGAGAACATCCCAGTGCTAGGGGCATGCCTGTGTGAGCGTGTTCAAGCCCAGTTGAGCCGTATCGTGTTAGCGGTCAGGCCGTCCCACCTACACAGTTCTGCAAGCAAGAATTTTGGCAGATAGAAACTGTCTCCGACCCTCTTAATGTGAGGCCCTGCGCGTTTAAACAGTCTCTGTCTGACCGACGGCAGGCGAACGAACAGCGGAGGGGTGGGATGCGGCGTCCTTGGTAAAGCCGCAGGCTTCGTCTGACGTCATCTCAGATAGAGACGTCGGGAGCGGGTGGGAGCGCGGCCCCAGTGGTGGGCTCGCCCATATTCACCGACCTCTGGGTGACATCGGGGTCGCACCAGCACAGACGCAGAAGGGGTTCGTCCACCACCGACGGGCACACAAAGCCCGTCTGTTCGATACCTGTACAATTCCATCGTGCACACAACCATTATCGGCACATCCCGCGGCTATGAGTGTCAAGACGTCTTCCCGCGGCTATGAGTGTCAAGACATCTTCCCGCGGCTATGAGTGTGTAGCGGTCTCTACACCAACCATGACGTAGCCTACCAGGACGTTATCAATAGTGGAGCAGTGGTATGTGGAAAAGGGCCCAGATTGGCACAAGGAACTGTGCCCTTTTGACAACACTAGTCGCTGGATTGATGGACCACGACCAGGCCTCGGGCATGTGGAGCCCGGTAACCCACTGCTGACTGTTTCTAAGGCAGCTCCGTTAATGTGGTTCTCGGCGTGACTTTGAGCGTTTCAAGCTTTAATCTGTATTTACTTTTTGCATCTTCAAGGAATTTCAGGACATTTTATTTACCTGGTACGCGTCCCTTATCACAAAGTCTTCGGGGTGCTTTGTGGTGACATTAAATTCAGCAGTACAGGCTTTCAGTAGGCTCTGCGCTTTTCCGTTTATCTGAGGGCTTTTGCTAGGATGTATGCAGATTGGTTTTATGGGAACGTCATCCACACATGAAGCCAGGGACTGTGGAAGTACTATGTTCACTTTGGTCTCCTGGGTGGATGAATTTCTGTTGTCTCCTGGGTTGACATTCAGTCTGTGTTCTCAAAATCATGCAATGCACGGGGAGACATGATTTGGCACAACTGGGTCGGAGGATGGCTTGGTACCGTCACATGTTTGTGTACATAGGGCCCAGGGGTGGTTTTCCCTTGGCAGGGCATAATGTGTTTGTGATATTTTGTTTGAGTTCAAGCTTAAATCTCTGGCAACAATAAAATATGCATATGGATAAGAACACAGTTGTGCTCAAATGTTTGCATACCCTTGGAGAATTGGTAATATATGTACAATTTTTAAAGAAACATGAGTGAGCAGGCAAAACATATGTCTTTCATTTCTTATGGGATCCGCATTCAAGTGTAGGTCATAACAGAATGGCACAATCAAAAAACAAAATATGGCAACAACGAAAAAATGAACTGACCCCTGTTCAAAAGTCTGCATACCCTTAGTTTGTATTTTTGTGTATTGCCTCCTTTAGCATCAATGATAGTGTGCAGTCTTTTGTAACAGTTTTCTATGAAGCCCCGAATTCTTGCAGGTGGTATAGATGCCCAGTCGTCTTGGCTAAATGCCTCCAGGTCATGCAAGGTCTTTGGTCGTCTTGCATGAACCGCACATTTAAGATCTCCCCAGAGTGGCTCAATGATATTAAAGTCAGGAGACTGATGGCCACTCCAGAAGTCAACTTGGTCTTTTGCCTAGAGTCATTATTGTGCTGGAAAGTCCAAGAGCATCCCATGCGCAGCTTTTGTGTGGAATAATGCAAATTGTCTGCCAGTGTTTTCTGATAACATGCTGCTTTGATCTTGCCATACATTTTCACAAAATTCCCCGTGCCTTAAGAGCTCAGACACCCCCAAAACATTATAGGTTTTGTTGATCCCTCTCCAAACAAAGCACTTATGGTTGTGACCTAATGTAAACTTTTGATCAGGGCGAGTTGGGTGATATCTGTAATCATTATGATTTAAAAAGGAGCCAAACAACTGTGATAATAAATGGCTTCATATGATCCCCATCCTTAAATAAATGACATGATCAGTCATATTTTCTAAATCAATGACAACATTTCACAATTTCTAGTAACAACTGACAAGAACATGTTACAACAAATTTGTGTGAAAATGTCCAAGACATCTCACAATTACTTCCCATGGGACCCCAACCCAAACAGACACGCATTTCTCCAATACATAAAAAAAAAGTTAGGTTTCACAATAGTTAGCATAATCGCACCGCCTGGGACAGAAACAAGGTCAAATTCAGGCGTGAGGTTTTCCACAGTCAATCAGTCACTAACTTGGTGGTGACTTCTAGCCCCTCCCATCAAAGACCTTGAGTTGGGTTGACTGACAGGGCCTGGCAATCCCTAGTCACACCCCTGTTCTTCAAAGAATGGAACAGAACAATGTCCATTTGATAACACGGCGGTGGTCTGCTTGGCAAACACATTGTGTGTGTGTGTGTGTGTGTGTGTGTGTGTGTGTGTGTGGGCTAGTGCGATTGCGTGCATGCGTGTTTGTTCCCGTATCGGTGTGTGTGCAAGAAAGTATCATGAATAAAACATATGCCACATTATATCTCCATAGCCTGTGGCTGTGTGTGTGTGCGTGTTTGTGTGTGTGTGTGTGTGTGTGTATAGGCAATAAATGTTTGCACAGTCTGCGTGAATGCCTATATAATGCTATCACAAAGCTCGTATTCATGACACCATTACCAGGCGTTAAACTGGAGTCTGACTGAAGCTACAGTATCTTTTGCTTTGTGATCAGTAGGTTCGATGCCGGAAACCGTCCCGCTTCAGGCAGTATATGAACCGTCCTCATTCCTGGAAGTGTGTGCATGGGATTTCACTATCTTTATGAACAGGGCCCTGTGCATTAACAACGGTGGTTACATTAGAAATGTAATGCAGTGAAACAGCGCCATCTATGGAGATTAGGATTCTCATGCCATTAGAATACAATACCAAATGATGTATATACACACTGTATATTCATACTCTATATGAGAATTGCTATTTTACACATTGTATACATCCCGTATACATCACCTTTTCACTGAAAGAATAATTGCACATAATCAGAATCAAATCTTCTCATAAGAAGGTCATCTGAGGCCGTGTTCACAAAACATATTATCTTACCACCAAGAGTCCTCCCAAACAGCAGTAAAAAAATGTAGCTAAGAGTTTCCTCTTAATAAAGCCTATTCACATAACGGCTGAGACCAACTTTTACTAAGGAATGGGGAGAACTCTAATGCTAACAGAAGGGTCGGGGTTGACCCTTTTATACATGAATGACATACCGACTAGTCAAGATATGTTCAGGAAGTTGTTGAGCCTCTTACCTGTCTGGCAGCTTGTAAACAAATGCCTGGTAATGTTTTAATAGTGCAATAATGTGTCCCAACAACGCTAGGTAGTCCAGCTACGACCATGAAGTCAGCTCTGTTTCTTAGAAGTTTGCGAACATCAAGAGGAAACCGTATGAATAGTCAGATAACGTCGGGTCTGGAGAGGGCATTCTTTGTTTAATGTAATATTCCATTGACAGAACTGAGGTATACGTAGTTCATCTGCACTGCGTCGCTACATTTTCCCAGTGGCCAAAGTAGCGTCGATTTGTCACAACCTTGTCTCCGGTGTTACTGGGTTGTTTCTGTTTGTTGGGTGAAGTGACTGCATTTCTGACTGGCTCTACTATGGTCACTGTACCTTCGCGATTAAGCCGCTACCTTTTCAAAAGCCTAAAATGCCAACCTGATTTCGAGGCGGATGCCGGCAACAGCCTTTTCAGCATTGTTTGTGACTTGGTCGTAGTGATTTAGGAGACCTCCTGACTATCATTACGTTTCAACAGATTTAGAGTTCCTCCTAAAGTTAGGACCTATTTTACCCTTGAGATCTTTTGTGAATATTACCCCTGGTCTCTAATAGTTCATGTGTTCATTCATAAATTTCATAAGTTATAATTTGTCTGATGTCATGTTCCAATGATCTCAATAATAAATACTGTTTTTTACATTTGGCATTTTAAGATTTAGCAGACGCTCTTATTCAGTATAAAATACAGTTCCTTTTTTCTCCTCATTATCCCAAAAAACAGACTGGTTAACTGATTATTTGGAACTCCCAAGAGATGGAAATTAATTACTACCTACACAACATGTTTTCCTATCCAGTATTGTAAACCTACTGCATAATAACTTGAAACAGTGGCACATTAAACATAAAAACAATGTGTAGCATTGTCTCTAAACTGACTATAATTTGTGTGTAAAATGTGACATTCCTATAACCTCAACCATATTCTCAAATTGGAACGTTAAATGAATGTTCAAATTCAGGACAATACTTGGAGGAAATAACTAAATAACTTTGTCCACCCACAAGCACTTTAAACCCAAGGATGAAAATTGAACAGCAATTCCAGTGCTCTGGTATCTGGATAATTGCTAGTAAATAAGACTGTTTGTCTATCAAATAACAAAGGGTGAGTGCAGTTGATGGTCATCTTAACAGGCATCACAGAAGCCTTACACAGGAACAACCTACCTGGATTCGATCTCATGCTAATTGACAAAGATCATGCCGAAAACACCTTGAAAAGCCACCTTTGATTTAACAGTCACACGTATCAAATATTCTTTGCAGCAGTTTAGCCGAAGGTGCGTTCCAAATGAAAATTCCCATAGACACAGAATAAAAACAACTTCATTAACACCTTCCTTCACAAACACCCATTAAATTATTTATATACCTGTCACTGAGGCTGACTTATTCCCCGAATGCATCACAGCCAATTATACAGTATACAATTTTTATATTCAGACAATGTCTATCATGTTTTTTAAATGATGTGCTCATGTCATTGCTGTTCGTATCTGTAACCAGAATGACATGAGCTATCAGTTGGAGACTGTAAGTAGATTACATTGCAAACAACGGTCTGCCTTCTTCGAAGCAGTTCTTTATATCTCAGTCACCTCACTGCTCATAGACCGGCATCTCGATTTCAAATGTGTCATCTATTAATCTATATCAGTGACCTTAGAGAAATAAGCTGCTTTAGAGAGACAGATGTTGAGCTTAGGGCTGTATTCAATCTGTATCACCGAAGCATTACTGATTACGCAATAGAAACGTAACCGTTATTTTCCGATTAATCCGACATCTGTGGAAGGATATCCCCCCAAGGTACCGCCAGGTAGAGATGAACAAACCCCTGTTACTTTCCCTCTTCACCACCCCTCTTCCCATTTTCTCTCTATCCAATAGGATTTGTGCAGCTTGACATTGGCAATAACGAAGTTTCATGGTGAGGATCCAGTGCCCAAAGAGTCCAGTCGTCCGGAAGACAGAGGTTCTCTAGGGACAAGAATAGCTGGTTCTTTCTCTGCCGACTTCAAGAATCCAAAGGGAGGATAGGCCCCTTCCCATGATTCCCATGATCACACACACATACTAGCACCAGTCCAGACACACACTTACCCACGTACATTCACAAAGCTTAAGAACCCTTGTTACACCGGAAAGTGATGTGGCGGTTGTGGTCCCAAGAACCTCTCTATTCTCCTGGGGCCCAATTTGATCAACTTTGCATGGTACCATTCAGGCTCTCTTTTTCCAGCGGTCGAATAAACTGATCGACTACTCTTGGGTACAGTAGAACCCCTTTATTGCCCCAAAGGTATGCTTTCAGTTCACATATTTAGAACTGTAATATTTAGACAGTTCTCATATTTCGAAATGTGAAAAGCTTTACTGTGACAGGTTTGAATGAATTCCAGCCGAGGAACACAGACACTCATCTCCCGTCACCAGATCTGTCAAACAGTGGTTGTGTATACCGATAATGCCATTTCTCACAGCTAGCTCTGCATTTATGAACTAATATTATCCAGCCATCCTAGAAAGGAAAATGTAGGCTTTGCATGGTGCTTGTTGACTGAACAATTTCCACGTATAGCGAAGGGTAGAGGCTCAGCCCGGAAGACAGAAGTGCGATGACAGCCAGAATATTAATGTGACTGGTACCACTTGACTAGTTTATGTCGAGTGGTACTGTAGACAGCCGGCAAAAAATAGCTTTCTTTTTTTTTCTTGCGCATTGTGTACATCAAGGAGAGATATTCTCCAGACGATTTCCGCCGGAGATGTGCTCCAAAGCCCTGGAGAAAAGACTTCATAAAATCCTGCCCCAGTAAGGTATAGCACTGCAGCGGCAAAGGAGTTGGAAAGTTTTGCTAGGAACCCTGTAACTCGATAACGTGATAAGCTCCCGTTTATTGTGCGGACGGTGTTTTCATGTAAGGGTTATGGTATGGTAATGGATTTGGCTTGTCAGTAAAACAAACTAAAATGGCCACTTCCTAAAAATAGTACCTTAATCTTTGTCAATGCTTTGGGAAACAATGACAGTAGAAGCTTTGCTGAGCTCAATTGACTTGCTGACATCATTATTCCGGTCGTACATATATTGATGATTGTCTTTATTTCCGAAAATTCTGAGGAATATGCTGTTAGGTGGTCAGTCACAAAGCTGTGCATCACAATTTCAAATCCCATCAAGTGTTTTTCTGATGTTTTTCCCAAATTTGTTTGCTTATAAAATCAATCGTCAAATACAAACTAATTACCACCTTAGTTAAACTCAGCAGACACACGCTTTATAGGAGAACTTTGGATAGGCATGTCCAGTTGTTTCTGAATGCAGGGGTTCAAGTACTGATAAAAGCATCAGTAAAGGAACAATATGGGTCAAAAGAATAGGAAAGTCACTTCCACAACTTGATCCTTTATAGTACATATGAACATCTATTTTGTTGTGTATAAATTCTTTATATAATTAATTATTAAGAATAGAATAAAATGTTTTAGCCAGCTCAACCAAGAAACTGCTATTCAGCTACCTAAAATACAGCAAATGTTCTATGTGTGCATTTCATGAACTTACATTTGTGCCACCAAAATGTAAATCACAAGTAAAAAATCACAAGTGTTCAGTATTAGTAACTGATTCATGGGTAATGAATGACTTCCGCAAGAACTTGGTGCCAAGTTGTGGACATGAGCGTCAGAGCCAGAAACGGATGAATCTTTTCTTTAAACCTCAGAGGTGAAAAATCGCTCGTTGTGCCTTTGAGCAATGCACTTAGCCCAGATTTTTCCTGTAAGTCACTCTGGATGAGTGTCCCCTAAAATACATTTATGCAAAGTACCTAATACAATAACAATGTCTACTGGTTGCCAACAATGTCTTCTTGGTTCTCTCTCACTCCAACCAAATCAATCCTCAACATCTCTCCTGTCTTGTAAATGAAATACACTAGTCTGAACACTATACCATTCAATCTTATGCATTAAACCCACAATTTGGTCTTTGTGACGTGATCTTTTTCCACACCGGTTGATGTGTCAGAAATCCATTAACACTTGCAAATGAATGCTTTTCACTTTTTACTAGGGAAATCCCTCGAGATGTAGAGCAGCACTAAGGCCCATGTGGGCGATACATTTCAACCAAAAGGCACCTGCATAAGTCAAAACTGCCAGGTTGGACCATAGAATGAGACCGCAGCGTTAGACTAAATGTGAGATAAGAGCGCAGTGCCATGTTTCGACCTCCCTCCTCCTTTTCTCTGAACAGTACCTGTCACCCCGGCTTGGCCGCAGCACTGCCTCTTGGGGCGTCGCGCTTGATTAATCGCGGTGTTCCCAGGAGTCAGCCACCGGAGGGAGACAAACATTAATTATCCGAATGCCTCTGACTTCCCTCTGCTGTGGGTGGCTAGCACTTCCTCACCCACCTTAGCACTTCACTAACCATCTGCCTTCTACATTACGGGGGGAGTCTCTGCCTCGAGTGTGGATGATCAATATTCCATCTGAGCAGATGTCGGAAGAGGCTTGGGTTTACTGTGGGCATCTAAACCTAAGCTAGAAGTGGAAGGAATGAGCAGTGGTCTGGACCTACTGTAGGCCTTTTGTTCATTTCAATGGTTCAGGCTTTCAGGCATTTGTTTTTTGTGGAACATTCTGTGAGACCATTTCCTCACTGGCACCGCATTTCACGGTTTAACTACATACAGAACCAGTCAAACGTTTGGACACACCCATTCCAGTAAACGGGGTGTGTACGAACGTTTGACTACTACTGTATTTATGGACTTAAAGATGCATTGTAAAGATGATACACATGTGTGATACACATGTAAAACTGGCACTTATAGGAAGACTGATAACAGTCTTATAAAACATGTTACAAATTCAAATATGTACATATTACACATATGTAAGTGCTTATAATCACGTTTCATTTAGTAAATTTAATTTAGTTAGCTTCACCAAAGCCATCCGAAGTAGTAGCCAAAGTGTGATACCAGAAAATCCCTGGTGACGACATCCACGCTACGATTGACAGTGTAACACCGCTCCGCCACCTGGGAGACCGTTGTCATGGAGCATCTTTCTACAGTTGTCAAACAAGCTCAGATTAATAGCTGACCAGCTACAAGTCCACTTGATTTGAATAATCACAAATTGGGTTCACAAAGAACGTGCCTCCACTCAGACCAACCTATGGTTTTAGATATTCGACTACTGTATTGAAGAGGACCGGAGTGTGATTGATAGGGAAACAGGCAACGCCTTACCCACAGAAGACAACAAACTGAGGCTCGCGGAAAAGACCGAGTGACAACTCATCGAACCGGTTTAAGTCAGGTAAACCTAGCAACCGTTACCTGTGCAAATCAAGTTGCCGCACAGCAGTGGAAGGCGGGGCACTGGTTGTTATCCAGGGAGGCTCAGTAAAGTGACAGCCGG
>JACXGJ010010467.1:0-21898 GCA_016801105.1 Esox niger
TATATATATATATATGTCAAAACAATTATATGGAGTTCAAAACAATTATAAGGAAAGCAAAGTCAGGCAAACAGGTTAATTCTATTAGCGTTAATTGACTACATATCCCTGCACCACTATAACTTTTCACAGAAATCTGATATATTCGGGCCACAGAGGACACACTACATACAGAATATAAATGGATGGAGAACCCATGACTCAGTGTTTGAACACTGGTATCACACATTTACCAACTAAGGAGGAGGGATTTTGATCTGGATAATGCTAATAGCACCAGGTATAATAATAGTAGGTATAAAAATGTCTTTTAGCACACTTCTACATAGTTTGCAGCCTTTGAACTCATACTTTTGTAAAGTGGCTGGTATATTTCCACAGACAAGTGAATTTGATCCACCAGAAAAAGATGAAGGGATATTTACAGTTTATGTATACATTTACAGTTCTACCACATACATATATTTAGATACAGGAAGACGAGCAGTCTTGATTGCAGCTATTTAGTTGTTGCTGTACTGCTGACTCTGATACTGTCGTGTATCTCAGCTGATTCTTATCTGGCACACGTCTGACATGGCACAATGGTGACATAAGGGAAAGAGAGAGAACTCATTGGCCTGTTTGGGTGCTGGATCTGTCTAGCGGTGAGTGAAGTACCAACATAATTTTCGCAACCCTACTTTTGACCCACTACATGTTCACATACATATTATCTATATGAGCTTATCCAGAAAGATGAGACAACCGGTCCCAAAAACAATGATGACTAGAAAATGGGCAGGGAAGACGGGCACCTAAAAAATGGGCACCTAGGAAAGGGAGGGATGAAGTGGACAGAGAGAAAGGGCATTAGCTCCATAGTATCCTAGTCTATTGAATCAAGGTGGACAGTTCTTCCAAATACTTAATCATGCAGTGTTCTGATTACAGCTGACTCACAAATCCCCCATGGCTGCCCGGCACATAGGACTGTTTATCAAACAACTTGTATTTATGCAGGAAAACACGCACACACACCTGACCGTTTTCTCAACAGTGTGGAAGGAAGTGGCTGGATGTAGCACCCCAAGCCCACCAACAGAACAGTTTTAACAGTGCTAACCCTTTAACTTGTAGCTTAACCATACATTTCTATCAAATGTGGCAGACATTTCAATCGGCATTATTTTAATTCTCACCCGACAGCATTTAGTAAAGTTATCATGCCATTCTTTACGTTTCGACTGCCTTTCATAATCAAACCCACATTTTTCAATGTCTTATGCCAGAAAGTGAAAGAAAGCAAAACAGAACCTCTGTTATCGAACATTTTCAGTAAAAATTTGTAACAAATGGGGAAATACAATGTTTTAAAATGCCATGGACCAATAAAACATCGTTTTTTTTTTATTGTATGAACTCTTTCGAAGTAGTACCCCTTAAAGTTAGTGATATTTAGTTATGACAGTGCCTCAGAGTTTAAATCATTTAAATAACTGATAATGTTTTCAGCACCATTTTACCAGTTTCTCTTAGCAAATAGCAAAGCACACACTCAACCACGCTCAACCTTGAGCAAACAAGCTATCAAAAGAAGTCACAAAGTTGTGGATAGACACAGAGAGGAAGGGAATACAAAACAGGCCCAGAATAACCCAAAGGTTTAGATCAGCATATCCCTCCAAACTGGTTAACTGAGCAAGTAGGAGACTGATCCAAGAAGCTACTAAAAGACAAATGGCAACTCAGAGACCTACAAGAATTCATGGCATTGACTGGTCAAAAGTGTGAAAGTGACAACAATAACCCAAGCACTCTCCAAATCTGGCCTGCATTATGGGTCAAGATTGAAGAAATTACTTTAGACAGCCCACCTTGAATCCTGTTTGAAGTATGCCAAATAAACACTGGGGATTCTGTAGCTATGAGGGAAAGGTTTCGTGGTTAGGAACCATTTGGACAAAATGCACAGCATTCAGTTAAAAGCAAACCTCATACAGCAACACATCACAAAAACCACCATCATGTAACCGCAATGTTTTTTATCCTCAGGGACCAGGACAGATAGAAGGGGAAATGAATGGCGCAATGTACAGAATAGTCCTTGAAGAAAACTTGCTGCCTTCCACAAGAAAGCTGAAGGTATTCACTGTATTCTTTTTAGCAACAACCTTTTGTGTCTGTTTGTGTGACGGATGGTGCTGGAAAGGAACTGATATGAGAAAAGCAAAACTTAAGCCTAAACATATGACCGATGAAAAGAACTCAGTATCTCAATATCTCAACGTGGATTAAACAGGTGTTCAACTCAATTAGTGGAGAGTCAGCCACTTAGAAATCTCCAAGTAGTACAAAGGGAAGGCATCAAACTGTCTTGAGACAATTCCAAAAACAATGGCAGAGTCTGGCTTTGTGTTGTATTAGTCGCAAATTGACGTCCAACAACCAATCATTCAAGTTATGGGTCCAAAACGCGCGAAGAAGGAACAAGTCATAGGATGATTCACAAATGCATAACAGCTAGACATTCCACTGGATCAATCATTCTGCTGAAATAACACATCTTGAATTTGAGTTAATGATTGGCCACTCAAAGGCTACGTAATCCAGAAGCAGTAACAAAGGAGTGCGCAACGTCTCACGCAAACAGAAAGTTCAAACATACGTCTCTGTCTATTTACAGGGGCCGGCATATAGCCGTCCATAGCTGTAGACCATTCCTGGGTTATCTTAAACAAAAGGGAGGGTGTGAGTTCCTATTCATTTGCCAGACAAACTCCAGACGTCAATGCCCATTGCCCTATGGCACTCAGGTTTGCATGACTCTGCATTCTCTGAGAGCGGCAGGGGAGCATTCTTTTTTGCTCAATAATAATCTACCGCATGGAGCTCCCAAAAAGACCCATGACTAAAGAGCACTGACCCGATTAAAGAAAAGGAATCTGTGGCTCGGGTTAGAATACACTGGAAACTAGAACATTTGGAAAATAATGAAAAAATAGGCGGGCCTTTTCAAAACGTATACCGGATAACCAAACTGCTGGGATCAAGGGTTGTTACAAAACTATTAACACTGATCTCTTTGCCAGAAAGTGAGCTCATTGACTAGTGACAGACCAAGAGGATGTGAGGAGTAAACAGGGGGACATGACAGACTCAGCTATTGGAGGACCAACCAGGGCTACTGTATTCTCAAAAGTCCCCAGTTTCCCCAACACATTCCACGGGTCTAATTAGGTGATATGATTCCCCTGACAGGGTAATGGCTAGATATCCACTGGGCCTCACCTATTCAGAGGGCTCATTAATGAGAGCATCGTTATGCAATGTTACATAAACATTTATGGAACTCGTGCCATAGCCCATTAGGGGGAGGGGTGTTTCTCAATGTGTTGAGACCCTGTCTTAGGGTTCTACCTGGTAACTATCCTTTTGCCAGATGAAATGTGGTTCACCATTCTTTCTCCTGCAAGGCTCCCTGTGGAATTTCCCCAAATCTCCAAACCAATCAGCTCTACTGGGACTTTTGACAGAATTCCTCATAAGACTTTTTAACAGCTGTTAATTAGTCGAACTACCAAATTTATGTTCTTGTCAATTCTTGAGTGAGGAAAGCACCAGGAATTAATAAAAAAGCTATGCTCAAAGTGTTCAACATACCTTCACAAATTCCTGTTGTTCCATCAACAACTCAAAGCTGCCAAAATAATTCCTTACGCACCCAAGTCCATGATTCAGTGCCTGTGGTATTTGAAGGGATGTGACCTTGTTTGGAAGTGAGTAAACCATGCTACGAACCATTTCACTCTTAGATACATTACTGTTCAATAGTTTGAGGTCACTTAGAAATTTCCTTGTTTTCCATGAATACATCAATGACATTTGTTTTGATTAGAAAATATAATGTAGCAAAATAATTAGGAAATGTAGTGAGTGATCAGGTTAGAAATAGTGATTTTAAATTTAAATAATAGTGTCCTACAAACTTGGCTTTCGTCAAAGAATCCTTCATTGGCAGCAATTACAGCCTCGCAGAACTTTGGCTTTGTGGTTGTCAATTTGTTTAGGTAATCTGAAGAGATTTTACCCCATGCCTCCTGAAGGACAAGCTGGATTGGCTTGATGAGCAGTTCTTACGTACCATACAGTCAAGCTGCTCCCACAACCGCTCAATAGGGTTGAGATCCGGTGACTGTGACGGCCACTTCATTATAGGCAGAATGAGCTGACTGCTTCTTTCCTAAATAGTTCTTACATAGTTTGGAGCTGTGTTTTGGGTCATTCTCTTTGATTGAAGCTGAGAAATATGCTCCAATCAAGCGCGGTCCACAGGTTATGGCATGGCATTACAAAATGGAGTGATAGCCTTTCTTCTTGAAGATCTCTTTTAACCTGTAGAAATCTCACACTTTACCGACACCAAAGCACCCCCAGACCATCACATTACCTCCACCATTCTTGACAGATGGCATCAAGCACTCCATCTGAAAGCGAGCATTCCGGAGTTGCTTCTTCACTGTTGACGTTGAGACTTGTATTTTGCCTTTATTATTTGGCAAGTATTATTGCTTCTATAAAAAGAACAACGGTTTGCTAATCATCACTTAGCCTTACAAAAAGATAAACCTGGATTAGCAAACACAAAATGGCATTGGAACACAGGACTGATGGTTGCTGATAATGGGCCTCTGTACACCTATGTAGATATTCCATTGATATCAGCCCTTTGTACCTACAACTGTCAATTACAATCCTTAACAATGTCTACACTGTAGTTCGGATACATTTTCAGACAGAAAAAGTCATGTTTTAGTTAAAACATTTATTAGAAATATGCAGAACAATTTTAAATACAGGTTTTGGTGATAGGTTCTGCTCCTCTGGGGTAACTCACTGTCATCACACGATCGTGTATACGATACTACTAATAACAGTCTCAACACAATAATATCATTAATAGGAGTCCTCACAGGCAATTAGCAAGGTACACAGTACCCATCCCCCATGAAAATGAAACATAGAACCAAACAGGTGGAGGCAGGAGTGGTGGGTGGGTTTGCACCCGCATGCTACTGTAGTGAGACAAGCACACATCAGACTGAGTGAGTACCTGACAATGAAATAGTTAGCATGAAAACCGATACTGTGATAGCAGCAAACCCAGTGTCAGTGGATACGTCGCTGACCAATGCCCACTTGGGTTTCCTGTCGGAACTGGCTATGTTTATGGTATTTCTAGGGTGGAAACCATAACCTAATGCAGAACATGACTATTTTAAAAAGGGCTTGAATACAAGGAAGCAGGAAATTAACATAACTATCAAGTGAACCTCAGCATGTCCCATATCTATGATGTGCTGCTTTACTCCTCATTAACAATGTGGAAATTGCAATGTTACTTTAAGCAAAACAGTAAAGGGATACAGAAAAAGGATTTTTACTCCAACAAAATTTCAAAATAACACTCATTTCCTAACCCAGGAACCAATCTATGGAGGTGTGCACAGAATCACATTTTTGGTTTAGTCTTCCTTCCACCATTTCCAAATGACATTTAAGTAAGTGCTGATAATGACCCAATCATTTTTTATGTCCGAATCATCCTAAAGTATCTAGATTAGGTTCAACAAAAATATAAAAAATAAACAATAAAGGAATGAAAGGGAAAGAAAGAAAAAAGAAAGATACACTACATTTGTTTTGCACTCAAGGTTGGGCCTTGAAAATATCTTTCAATCTCAGATTTGGATTTCTCAGCAGTGGAGGGGGGGATTGGCACAATTTCTTGACAATAAATTTTAATTGTGTTTTACCTAAAGTGGATTAAGGATTTATAAACTATAGTTTTCACACAAAATACTGCTTAAGTATTAAAAGGATATATTTTCATCAACCCAGAAAAACAAAACTGATACAGCAGCCACCATACGTTGAAAATAAAGAACTGAATGGATTGACAATATTTTTCTAAAACACACTCTTTCCTGTGTCATGTTCCCATCTGAAAATTACCTGCAATTAATAAAGAATTCATCAGATGCACATCCAGTAGGAGAAAACCAAGAGATTACATTACTAATATAGTCTAGCGGTTACAAAGAAGAATGTAAACATATTAAATAAAATACATAATCCATACAGGCCCCTCTGACTTATAGGCCTACAATCTTTCATTCAAGAGCACTGCGAGTATTAAATGTCAGTTTAATTAGCATGCCGGTCAATTCTATTAAAATGCAGACCTAAGATAAAATAACAAATCTACCTTAGGTTAGACACATTGGTTTCAGAAATGCCAATGTCATGATACCAATAATCTTATCAAATTGTCTAGTCATATCACTGTGAAACAAACTTGATGCAATTAAGCAGTTGGTTAAAATTGTCCAGTGCAATCTGAGGCATCTGGTCTACTTGGTTATACGTTTCATGACAAGCAAATCATGAGCTGGTGTATGGATTTCTTTCCTGAAATGTAGCAGGAAAGTAGCAGGAAAACATCATTATAATGAAAAACATGCCAGCAGACTCATGCTGCAGAGATTACAAATATATATTTACAAATGTTAATGAAAAAGATGGAATCGACTCCGTTGAATAAAGTGCTACTCTAATAGTGCCAAATAATATTTTTTGTAGAAGGTGCTCTTTGGTAACAGGGCAAGTAGTCATCAAATGACAAAACAGGCTGAAGGCACTCTTCATAACTATTTTGGGTTGCTAATATGACTAGGAAGGGAACAGTGATGAAAACATGTATAACAGTAATTACATATGAATCCAAATATACATCTGCCTATAGGTGAATCTAGAGAGCAAACTATGCTATTGGATATACAGACCTAAAATAAAAAAACACTTCCACCAGAGGTTACTCGTATCTACAAGTGGTTGCATAGTTTTAGATAAAAGCCCTCAAACTAACTTGTTTGATAATAGCCAACTATTGCTCCACTTAAATGTATCAAAAGGATTGTGTTTGTTTTTCAAAAAATGTATTACTTCATCTTCATCGATTAAAGTATGTATTTATACATGTATGATATGATAATGCTAAATAAATGTAGCCTATGCAAAAGGTCTTTACATGCTCATCCTTCACAATGTATTGGAAATAATTGGTTTTGATACATTTCTGAGGGGGGTCTGAGAGACCTGAAACATGTCTAATAAAAAGTCTGACTGGATTGCATCTCTTTAATCTGTTTCAAAGAAAACTACAGGCAGCAAGCGTTGTGATGGGCAGCATGTGAAGAGCATGATGACAGGTGCCAATTGTGCATTTTCTCCCTTGTTTAGTAGCAGCAACTGAATGAACACAACAAGCTCCTGTCATGATTCATCCTATATTACATTATGTAACATATTGATCTAGCTCTATTCCCATTATGCTTACCAGCCTAGGCAAAGAAAGTATAATGATCTGAATGAGAGTGAAATAAGGTAATTACACTGCTGAAAGGAAATGTATTTGAAAACAGAAAAGAAGCTCAAAACATTTCATGGTGGGCTAGGTAGGACAGGTTTCACAATAATTGAAATGATAATGTGTTGCGCAACCATCCCTGGCATTTCTCTCTGTGACCATTGACAACTACATCTGTACCAACATTCTATGCAGCTTCAACCTTACCATAAAAATGTACACAAATCTATTAACTTATGAGGCAGACATACAGTACTTTAAAACAAAGGCAGTCAGGATGCAACAGGAACCAGGAACCAAAATGGCAGCTGAGCTGTTGGCATACAAAGTATGTGCATCCTGCCCTTTTTTACGGCTGTGGCAGGTGACCAATGGACCAGCATGTTCCAGACCCACCAACACCAACAGCATTTATCAGTTCGATCCAGCCCACAACATGAGATGTTGACAACATCCAGTAAAGGCCGCCTCCAAGCAGGGCCCCACTACTGGTCATAAAAAATGGACGGCCTAAAACAATGTCATCATAATTTATGTTTGAGCGAGTGTGGCCAACAGGAAACCAACCACCAAGAACACACATCCATGAGAGAGACTGTGGGTGCGCAACAACGCTACGTTGTCCATTCCTTTGTTCTAAAAGCATTTGTTAAGCAGGTCAGAGGTTCCCCACAGCTGGGAGACACACCCAATACCACGCTTTGAGACGTACAAGGGGCTGAAACAGGACACCTCCCGGGAATGCAGAGGTGTTCCTGATTGACACTCCAAAGCAGAGCCACAGTGTTTGCTCCGGTTAACCACGAAGCCATTACCAGCCCATCATAGGCAGTCCAATGATTGTGTCCCCACTTGCTCTGAAAGTGCCTCAACAGCTATTGTACCCCGAGAAACAGTCAGCAGATTATGTCCCTGTGCACCTATTCATTATGATGCATAACAAGAGGGCTTGTGCAAAAAGAGGTTCGTGATCGTACATCAATTAGTGTCAGTGTTTGGATGTACGATGGGAAGAAATCAGCCATTTCTTCAATGTGCTTCCCTGCTGCTGCGATATGCTCCAAGAACACATGGGACACGATCTCACATAGACTGGTGTTATCTGTGGTGTTGAAACCTAGCATTAAGGCTTGGCATCAGACCAGCCCCTCCAACTCCGGCACCACGAACCGCCCAATAACAGGATGTTGCCAGCCAACTGACACACTGGTCAACGTCTAATTGAAACCTCCCTGAGGCCAGAAGAATCTGGGTCTGGGAAACAAGCAGAAACACCTCAGCCCTGTAGACTACAATCTGATACTCCAAGGCACGTCATTCACATTCCTGCATGGAACATGCCTGCTAGACGATGTGCACCAGTCCTCATTTCCCGATGGTGGAAGAGGATGGGAAATTTGTAAAACGCAACGCCCATAATAATGAGCGGCCTGGCATTTGGCATCACGAGGTCCCACCTCTGAATGCTTCGTTCCTCATGCAGTTGTGTCTTAAACATGGCCAGGCTGTAGAATGATTTGAAGTGAATAACAACAGCCTGTCCTCTCTGCATATTACCAGCATTCTGGGGTAGACCTGACTACTGTGCCAGAGAGACGTTTGTCATAAACGCAGAACTGGAAAGATGTCTGTCAGCCTTTTACAGCTTAGGTCGGTCTTACTCAGTCTCAAACCATTTTTGTCCTGTAAAATATCCAACCCATATATTTAAAGTGTTATTGGCGATAATCAAACAACCTTAGGGGCTCGTCTATATTTTACTGTCTTTTCAGTAGTGATTATAATAATACACATTAAATTATGAACAGCTTGGACTCACCTCGTTGGATGGCATGCTGACAACACCTGTTGATCGACGCTTCTCCCTAAGCTTCCTCTTCTCAATCTGTCCTTTACCCTTCCTGGCGCTCGGACCACTGCTCTTCTTCTCTTTGCCTTTGGATGTGGGGGTCTCTTTATCACTGCCATTACCATGTTCATTGCATGCAGTGGGGCTGGACTCCTGTGTGATTCCAGGAACCTTCTCTGGCAGCTGAGACTTCTTCAGGTTACTCCCTGTAGTTTCTGATCCTCTAATGGTAGGTGTCGCGTGTGGGTCATCGTCGGGTCTCTTCAAGGCTGAGGTTGAGGATGAGCGAGCCATGGGGTATGACGTCCCACAATTAACTGAAGTGGAGCCTCCGCGTTCCGGGTTGCCGTTGTTGTTAAGTTCGGTGCTAGAGGTAGCATTACGCATCTCACTTTTTTTGCTCTGGCTTCCTAGAGATCCAGTGTTAGGGCCGACGGCCCCAGTGGCGGCGGCAATGTCCCCAAGCATTTTTGCCCTCATCTTCTCCCGTTTAGCCTTCCATTCCTCCAGAAAGTCTGTCTGTGCATTTGGTTTAAATCCACCCGTTGCCATGTCTTCTTTCTTACTCGTGTCTTTAATAAGTTTGTAAACAACGCTCATTCAGCAGCATGGAAATTGTAGTTTCCTTTTTTAATCAGGTTATCGAGATTTTCTGCTTCTAAGACCACCGCATTCCTCAAGAAGGCAAAACAGCTGGTTCACAGGTAGCCTAAAAAGAATCAGACTTGTGTGAATCGTGTGATTGTTCCAAACTTAATTGTTCTAAAGTTATAATTTCAAAACTGTTGTGACTGTATATAGCTTATTGTATTGAATTTCTATCAACAGTTGTTGTTACAAAATAGGCTACTGTACCCATAAACATACAGGGTTTAAGGTAGATAGTTAGCAAAAACACTTTCAGAAGTTCTACCGTACTATGCCAAACTGTTACAAAGTCACTTATTGGAAAAGAAATGTAGGCCCAAAACCTCTCTATTTTAACAGCGTAATTTAAGCAAAACTCACCTGCACTTTCGCAGTAATTTCGCTCTCAGGTGAACACTGCAGGAATCAATTGCAGCCTACTTCGTACACTGGCGAGTTCATTCGACTTCTAACACGCAAACCAGGGAACAGTGCGTTGGGCTGAACCCCCGTCTACGTTTCCGAATCCACACGATGATCAACGAATGAAATACGAAGTTAGAGTGAAAGTACTATGCTGTGTACAGCCGAATTTTGCAGCAAAATATTTCCTTTTCTCCGCATGTAGGCTACGCCGTGGAAATAATATATCAGCTAAATTATACAGACTATTATTATTATTATTATTATTATTTTAATTATTGTATTGCTTTATTAGCCCTAAATCGTAATATAACGCAGTGTCTGAACATTCCTTCTGGACAGTTTGTTGCTGATGCTCCCACGCAAATCCCAGCCGGAGCCTCATTAAAGCACAAAATGAGTCACCAAGCCCAAGGGCGCTTCGACGGGAACCCTATTCATCTCTCAATAGCAAAACAGACATACCAACCCACTCCCAACAGCAACAACGTGTTTTAATATGTGAATGTGAAGCGAAGGTGTGTAACTGTTTCTATACTTTCCATATGAGCCGGTTGAAAATAACAAAAGGAGAGGCGGACTGCAAGCCTGTTTCTAGTAACATGGTGTGCTGAATATGGAGGGGTGTGCAATTCAGCAATGTACAGATGAATAAGAAAAGAATCTGGTGCCTTTTTACTGCGCAATATCCCTAGGGCTTGACCAAAATAGTCCAAAGTTGTCAAACTTGTTTTTGCTTTGTTTGTGTTTTTATGTGGCCCAGTGTTAGGATTGATATATATTTTTAAGCGAAAAACCATAGGATTACAATATTATTTAAAAATAACAAGATTGAATTATTCACACAAGCAATTTTTAAAGGTGCTCTTACCCTAAGCAGCATCCAATAAGTAGTATCATACTTTTTCTCTCTACTAGGCCCCTGTGGGAATCAAACCCACTACACTGGTCATGTAACCACCATGCTCTTGATGTTTTTAAAGTTAAAAAAACACTGAAGACAAATACAAAATACTTTTTAAACTACTTTTTATTCAAGCAAATTCCAGAATCACCCAAAACAGGGTGCCAACATTGTTGCTTTATGCATTTAATTACTTTCTGGCTGATGGCATGGTAATGGGGTGCTAAAAGGATACAGGTTTTTGTCAAACTATGGCAGGTGTAGGCAACCCTGTTCCCGGGATGCCACAGGCACTATGGCTTTGATTCAGGTGATTCGAGTCAATCACTGAACAGAGCAATAAGCTCAATTGGTCTGGTCTGGCACCCGGATCAAAATACAGTCAGAAAATGTTCTACTTTTGTAAAAAAAATTTGCAGATTGGTCTGCTACACTCGATCTGTACATGTTTGTCTACTCCATGTTAATCAACCAACATCCTAACTGAGCACCACAAATAAAAACAGATGACTACCGAAACATTCAATGTTTGGTATTCAGATTTAGCCACATTGGATATGTTACTTCCCTAATGCAGCTTTGAAAAATCAAATATCTCAATGTCAATTGTCAGACATTTTTGCAGCTGACACATATGTACTGCTAATTGACAATAAACCTAATGTGTCCTCTGGAGCTTCATTTGTGATGGTGATTTTGCTACTTCTTAGTTGCAGTGCTTTTCCATGTGGTGTTTTCATTATTTTTTTACCCACATGTATGCATTTATTTAACAGTGTTCAATGAGTAAAAAAAAATTGACTAAATATAGCCACAGCCATATGCACATGTTCTGTTTCGATTAATCATGTTCCCTTTTGATTAGGTTTGATAAGCTTTCATTTGGTGGGATTATGCTGTATTTGGTTCAGCAAGGTTCTCGTTGGTTTGATTATGTCCTCTCTGGTTTAATTAGGTTTTTGTTAGTTTTTTTTTAAAATCACAAGCAGTGGTAATGGAAAATGGTGGGTGCTAATTTCCAGTCCTCTTGCATCATGCTTTGGAAGCTGCCGTATTCCTGTGGAACTTTAGTAACAATATAGTCTCTCTGTTTAATGATCTATTTTTAAGCTAACATACTACTTCATCCGTATCAGTATAGCAATGGATGCACAGCTACAGTGCACCTCGGACATTATTGTCTCTTCCATTTGTGTGTTCATTACATTTCCAGTGCTCTTTCCAGGTCTCACCCCTCCATGTGGATCCATCACTCCATCCGTTTTTGCCCAGGTCAGGTCTTCTTCTTTACTGCCCTGGGATTTAAATGCATACAAATACACAAGTATTAGTCAACAATGATATCCAACTCTAACGTTATAGTTATTTGTGTACATGTGTCAATTAATACAAGTCACTTGCCACTACTACGTTAGCTAGATAACTAGCTACCTCTAATATTAGCTTGTTACCTCAGGGCACTCCTAGGCTTAACTTTAACTGGTGAGTTTCTTCTGAAGTTGAGAGGATGATGTTTACTGATTTAAGAGTTTAATAATAGCTATGTAAGCAACATTTAACCAGCAGAGCATCACTGGTCCACAAGTCTGTGCTGGTCACATTTGAATTAATGGGGTTTCTCGTTCTTTGATGGGGATCTGTATGCTTGTTTCCATTAGTGTCCCCTTCCTTGTTAATCTGAATATTGTGAACATATCCTTCCATTGCGTATTGTAATCCCTCGATTGTGTATTGCAATGCCTTGATCTGAATGATATTACAGAGGCATCACTCCAAAAAGAATCCCACTGACCGGTAATATGCTACCTTTCCCATCCATGCTTGGCTGTTTACAGTAGTTACCAGTTACATAGAAGCGCAGCTTTACAGGGCAACAGTAACTAGGATAGGCAGGGAATTTGTGAAAGGTCAATTATGACTCGTACATACATTGTACATTAACATGAAACATCTGTCATAGGGCGCTAGAAAAAAATGTTTGTTGAAGAATAAATGTTTTTTGAAAACGCTTTAACGCCAATTGTATCATATTTGCTACATGAGTTTCTGAGACCTCTATGATGTCAGGTAATCTGTGAAAAAGTTTTCAGGTGGAAACAGTTTTAAAAATGTGAACTTGTGTATTAGCCACATCCATGTATTAACTGCTGTGGTTGAAAAGGTTTTCAAAATCTGTGTATAAGCTGTGGTTTAAAAACAAGAATTTACAGTAAATGTGATTTGTGATTTATGGTATTTAATTTAAAGGGGGAAAATGGAGGAAAAATATCAAATCGATGTATTTTGTAATAATAAAGACATTGCACGTATATTTAAATGTTTTTTTTGTAACCCTCTGACCTGCCCAGGCAGAAAGAGCTTCAGACCTTGGAAAAACTCCATATATGAAGGTACCGTTTGTACACGTAAACAACCGTTGAAGTACCATTGGGTGGTAAATCGACTACATGGGAACATTAATTATTCACCTACATTTTCTCCAAACTGACCAATGTTGTCTGAGAACATTTTGTTGGAGATAATTAGAAGAAAAGTACCTGGGTCAGAGTAAGATGCCCTACTCTAAAAATAGGAAGGGATCTGAGGGCTGAGGTCAGACAGCTGCATATTTGGCATTTTTCTGTCTGCTGTTTTGGTTAAGCTGAAATACAAAGGGGCACAGTGGTTGTTGCTTACGGTGTCTCACTTCACATCAACACAAACTGTCAACAACAAAATTCCTCTTAGCATTCCAATAATGCATGTGATTTCAGATGTTTTAAGTCCCTTTCAGAACATTTTGTACAGTGTTCAATCATATCTGTGGTGGGTTAAAGACCTTGTGTAAAATCAATCTGGCGTTTTCAGAGAGAGCAAAATGCCTAGGCTGCACATTTGCGGTAGAAAAATACAGAGCAGCAAAACCTTGAACTATTCACATTAAATATAGCCCAACCATTATCCACACTTTTAATTTGTATTTTTTGTAGTCTATCCCATAGTTAGGTTGATCTTAAAACCCATAAGGTGGCCAATAAAATTAATATTGACATCGCTTGGTTTACTTTCAACCAACACCTTTTGTGTTTACCAATAGACACTCCATGAAAATGTGCATCCACATTTCTGAGAGCTACTCTTACCAAATGACCTCATCTCTCATCCCACAAGCACTATATTTTTGTATTTACCCTTTTTTGAGTCACAGTGCTGAATGTTTTTCTTGAAGTCACTGTTACTAGAAGTGTCTAGGGAATTAGTCTCAACACAGACTGTACTTACAAATCTTGTGTGTTCAACATACCAGGAAAGGTGAGGAGAACGTCTGGGCCCCTCAGCAGAATGTAAAGCATGGCAGAAATGCCCTCTGGAAGAAGCTTGGCCAAAAGGCAGGAAGGATGTGAGGCAGAGACAGACAACAGAGCCCTGCATGAGACTTCCTGGATGGAGGGAGACAATCCTAAATTACATGAAAAAGATTAGCTTTTTACCAGAGTTATGTATACGTGACACTGCTGTTCCCTATTTAAATGGAACAAAGTGAGTTACCCCTTTTATCAATTTCCCAGATTAGGTTAGGTTGTTACTTGTACCAGACTGTTTATAAGTCTGAACTTGAAAGCCACAATCTACGTTAGCCCCTTACATACCAGAGAGCTTGTTCCATTTTAGTGTTTTGGCTCTGCCTGATCTCCTCAGGTAATGTGAACTACAACTTCACGGATCCACATTTTTATAACATTTGTGTGCCCTCCTACAGCCATGATGCCAAGTGGCCGGTCATGCCAGCTACCCTCTAGGGAGAATAGTGAGGCACTTGCACAGACAGAGCCCTTGGGTGGCTTGAGCCCATGTCTTTTTCCCCTCAGACTCAAAAACAGGGCCTGCACTGTATCTGGGTGACCTTGAATCATACTCTGTGTAATGGTGCTGGCAATTGTGGGACAGGTGGCAGAGTGCTGAGGGCTACAGAACGGGATGAAAAACACGTCTGGTGACAGGACTTTCGGGTCATTGATGCTGTTGCTGGTAGGCAGTATGTTACATAAAAGTAGTGGTGTCATCTTGTCTAAACTTGCTTCGGTCTCTTCCATTCCTATATCCTGAGTCTGTCTGCCTGTTGCTGCAGGGCTGTAATTATAACTAGGTAAGACACCTTCATGAGGAAAGTGTAAAGGTTCATAATGACAACTCCCAATATTATGTAACCCTGCTTAATGTGGGAAATGACAAAGGAATAAGAAGCAACACACACACAAGTCCGAACACTCCCAAACCCGTGTTTTGTTAAACCAATCAACATAGCATTTTCATTAAATACATCCAAAGCGTTTGAATAGTCCAGTCTAAATTAAATGAACAGCCCTGTCATCTGTCGCACCCCTGTTTATTGGTGGAGCAAAGGGGCTTTGTTCATCCAACGTGTCTGATTGGGCCGGCAGAATGCTTTACGGTCGCTAGTCAGCCCACAGAAAAACCCTGCAGCTTTAGCACAGCACAGGACCGAGGAGGTGTAGCAAAGTGCACAGGCGTCAGTGAAAAAATGAAGTCCACAGGAATGGGATCAGTGGGGTTATGACAGAAGCTGCAGGGATCGAATTCCTCTCTTTGGTGGATTCAAATCCAGGAATGCACATAATTTCACGGCAGAGATGTGAAAGGCCTCGAATGAAACTTCTTGGGAAGAATATTCTTTGAGCATCTGTGAGCAAACAAATGGGTTACGAGAATGTTTTCTCTCAGGTCAACAGGTTCCACCATGGTCATTAACATGATGGCAAGATTTGGTCCAAGAATCAAGCCATTGAGATGCCCAGAAATGCGCTAAACATTCACCAATGTTTTAGTTCAAGTCAAGATTCTAGCAGCTGTTTTGTAGCTGAAGTGTAAGTGCCTTAGTTAAGGTTCTCAGTTAAAGGTTTACCTGTTAATCTACAGGGACTTGTTCCAACTTACCTAGCTTTTTGAATTAGTTCCAACTTACACCAGAAAAAGATATCACCTTCCATGTGATTTTGGACAGTCATGTCCCTTACAAAAAACAGCCAACAATGTAAATTTTTTGTTTCTAGTTTTGCTATTATTTCAGGTTATTTGTGCATGTTGGCTTTGCCATTTTAACAAATGTTGCATATACAGTCTTGAGAATTATTATTTAAGCCTTTAAGCTATCCTTTGCATGCATTAACAGCCTGTAGCTTGCAACCCATTTATCTAAACAGATGCAGAGTACCATAAATTCCACAAACTGCAATAACACATTTTATCCCCTGGGTGGTGCCACCAGACTAATTCACTTAGTGGAAAAGCTGGTTAAACTTAATGGATTAACCCATTAAACCATTGTACAATTTACCCTCTACAGGTAATTGGTAGGAGTGATGAAAACTTCATAGAACTTCCACAGCTTCAGGAAATTTCTGGATGTTGAAAATTCCAGCCCACACAACAAATGTGTCCTGGTCAGATGAGAAACCACAAAGGGACCAAGTTGCATCTATTACATGTAAACAAAGGACGAATAAAACAGCCGACACCAGGGCGTTACAATGTACAAGTTTATTTTTAATGAACTCTTCAGTGGTTGGTAGTCACAGCACAGCTCACATGTATGAAGCCACACGCCTATTTTACAAGAGGATGGGAAATTTAAAAGAAAAAAAAAGAAAAATAAAATCTAAAGCAAAGGAGGAGATGGCCAACAGTCCTACAGCAACTTTTTCCCTTTACTACAGTATTCTTAAAAGGCCACTGAAATGCATAAAATGTGTTTCTGATGCATGGACTTTATGGATGGTGGCTGACATCAAAGACTCCTCACATGGCATTGACAGTGCATGTAGACATTGTAACAAGGACTGGGTTAGCGATACCTAAGCTCTTTTAGTGACATCACCTTGGCTAATACGACAGCTTCCAAAAAAAAAAAGGAAAAGGAACAGCACTCGCCCAAAGATACTGAATACAATGTGTGAAATGTAGTGAAGCAATAACATTATTTGTATCTCACAATTACCGTGAACACTTTTAAAACTGGAAAGAAAAAAGCACTGAACACTGCCAGCCATTCCCTTTAAGAGAGAGGCCCTACTGTAATCCAATGTCTTAGACTATAAATGAAGAAAATAGTTAAAACACACTTTTTGTCCTCTGAAGTTTGTATATTTTTAATAGTAACAGACGAGAACCATAAATGCATGCCATGTGCTGGTCTCAAACAATACATACAGGTATATACAGCATCAGTCAGTACCTGCTAAAACGAAGTGAGGAATACAGAGTATAAACCAATGACTACACTACAAACTTAAAAAAAACAGAGGGGGGAGGGTCAGGAGAAGGGGTGAGCGACAGGAAAGGTGGAAGAGGAGTGAAAATCCTACTGGTGATGGACTCATCATTAAAGCATTTTTATAAGAAATAAATGCATATTGCACATACAGTGAAAGCTTAAATTCCACCAGGTCCACCTGTAAAGCGAGAATTCCATTTCCCTCTGAGGGAGACAACGGCTGAGAAATGGAAAAGGGCCGGGTGGCGTGGACAGGGAGGGGTGCACGTGCCTGTGTGGTGTGTCGGGGAGGGGGGGCTTGGGGACTGGGTAAAGATAGGAAGTCTTCTGCTGAGAGACAGAGCCTCCAAAAACGGGGTGGGACTTCTGGCACTTGGGGAGGGGGGTGGGGATAGAAAGGACGACCCTTCTATGCAGGTAGAGGATCAAAAAAGGAAACAAATACAAAGTAGTACATCAAATTACAGAGCTGGTGGCACAAATAAAATCAGGTGAGGAATAACTGTTCATCTGTGACAGCCGAGATTGATGCAAGTGTTTTTATGTACAACTAAGGCTTATTGGTTAAATAGTTGAGGCTTCCCCGCTCGCAAACGCTCTGACATGCCATTCACAACCCCTTTCCCTTGCTAATGTAAACTCATTGGTTCTATCTGGAGAGCAGCCACAGGTTTTAGTGGGTAACAGACCCATGGAGGGATGGGAGGGGCCTGTTGCGGAGAAAAGGAGCGAGGAGAACAGCTGAGGGGAGGGTCTTCGTGGTGATGACTGTTGCAATTAATAACTAAATGTGCAATTCCATTAGTCACTGCAATGGGGGAGTGTGAGGGGGAGGGGCCTGTTCTACTTGGAGAGCTTGCTAATGACACGAATAAGAGCTCCGTTCTCATCCTTTAGTCTCTGGTTGTCTGCTTTCAAGTCTGGTAGCGTCTGGAAGAGAAGAGAGAAACGCAAACAATCAGTTCATGTTAACCGGACCATCCGCTTCAAGAAACCGCTAACTGCATCATCAGCATCTTCAGTGAGCCAGTCTCATCAAGCACTTCTCCTTGTCATTTGTCAGCGGAGAATGGAGAAGGCAAACCCCATTCTGCTGAACAGCCATGCAGAACAAGAGGCCGCCCCACTGGCGGCCAGGAAAACCCCTTCAAACACACTGCACAGCAGCACAAACCCCACCAGCGCAACCTGCGCTCATGTGGTCCACACACACAGGGCGAAAAAAATGAAGGCGCACAATTCAAACCGTTGCAATGTCAAATACGGCCTTGGCGTTCGTTCAGGTCTTTGTTTGGGGCGTGGTACTTGTGAGGCAGACTTACCATTACCTTAAATTTAGGCTGGAATGAAAATACAGAGCCAGTCCCCACCCACTCCCCATTCCAACACTGACTTTAAAAGCATTGCCAAACTGCTGATTTTTTTTAGTAGCTACAACTGTACTTTCATAGAATGACAGGAGTTCTGTAATTCACAAACAGAATTATACCATCGCCTGACACCTTAGCCAGAGTGAGTATACAGTCAGGAATGCCTTAAAAGCAGCTTGCCATGCAGTGATAACTACCACTAACTAATATCAACTAAGTATTATGAAGTAGATAAGATTATATTTTAAAAAGGTGTAATTCCTTTATTAATGTTGTAGTCTAAGTCATGCAGAAGAGCATTGCTTGGGAATAGCCAAACATGGCGGGTGGTTTAGTCCCATATTCAACCACATCAACACTCTCCTAGTGTTGACTGCAGTTCCACTTAACATTTCACTGCAAAACTACGGCATAGAGACAAATCAACCATCATCATCCTCTTATGTCATGTAACAGACAATGAATCATGAGCAGGAAGTCAGACTAACACGTCATACTTCACTGAAATTCATATAAGACCTGGCTTACACCCCCAAAGCTCAAGGCAGGACAGATGTCATCTAGAAAATAACGTTCATTTTGGGAGTGGGAATGGGTGACGTCGTGCCTGTCGTCCCTCGAACAACGTCCGCCATTCGACGGAAAAAGAAGCCACGTCATGCAGAAGCCAGAAACAAGCCAAACTAAACAGCACTCCCTGATAAAGGCTTCAAGACCGCACACTTGGGGTAAAGTACAACAAAAAGGGGGCATTCTCCTTTACAGTACAACCAAATATTTAGGTAATGAAGAACTTTGGTAGTTCAACTGATCAGGCACTGCAATAACAAGATAGAGAATATCTGATGAAAATGAAACACCAGAATGTACACATACCGGATTTAAAATCCCAGTGCTTCCCATACTGTCAGACACGTGTACTGTAAAAGGAAAGTGCCCAGTAACACAAGAAACCCTCCCCAATATGAAAACCAAAGGAACTCTGGGGAGGCAGTCAGTCTCAGGGGGGAAGAACGGAGCATAAAACCTTCTATTGGGCGGCTGGGAACCTGCCTGTCTATGGGTGCGGGCGGAGCGCGAATGGAGCATGAGAAGGGTGGGTGTGAGGGTGAGGAAGAGTTGGGCGGGCGTTTTGGGCAGGGCTACAGGTCCACGGAGGGGGGCAGCTGGCTGCAGGCGGACTGGGAGAGCTTGGCCACCACGCGGGCCAGGGCCCTGTTCTCTGCCTGCAGCCGCTCCTTGACCTGACGGAGAGTCTGAACCTGCTTTACCTGGGGGAGGTTCTGCAGGAAAACCACAACACAGGAAGAGAGAGGGGGAGAGAGAGGGAGGGGAGTTAGGGAGGGGGAGACAGCCGAAGGCAGATAGGAAGATAGGCGCACCAATAGAAGGGGGGTGGGGGGTGAAAGACAGGACAACAAAATTATATAGAGAAGAGGTAAAGACAATAAAAAGAAAAAAGAAACAAGAAAAAGGAGGAGATTGTTAGGAAAATGGGACAGCGTTTGGAACAGAGTTTGGAATGATAAGTTCTTTCCAGGCAGGCTGGCATGAAGGAGAGATCGCAATCTAGGGTAGCAGAGGAGAATAGAGAACGCGAGATATAAAGATATGAACGAGGCTGTTCTTACGATGACCTAGAAATAAACACTACTGAATGATGGCCTTACTGGGAAGAGGGCACAACACCTGACTGACATAACACATTTTGTTCCCCAGTTCTTGAGAACAACATCCAATCAGACATCTCCATAGTTGGAAGTTTTCACATCCACACAGATTATATATAGAAACCCCAAATTTAACAAAAACAAAGCACACAGATTCTTAACACACAACAGACAAAGTACACCCTCTGGCTGAAATAAACCAGGGAGTGTGAATGTAATGTACAAAACAAGAGCTTATAAAATGGGACATTAAATTGGGCCAGGGAAAAGGGGTGGCTGTTGGGCAAAAACACCATCACGTGAGGCAACGTTTATGAACACATTTGAACAAGCCATGTTAATATAGTCCAGTGGGGTCCAGCTAGGAATTCAACAAGATTGAAAGACTGCAGTCGCCGTCCGTGACACCCAGCCACCATCCCACTCACAACATGGCATCCCAGATGGCCCAGTCATTACTGACAGTACCTTTAGTTCCTCCTCCATCTCAGAGATCTTCCTTTCTAGAGCTCTTCTTTCCTGCAGAGAGGGGGGAGAACCAACGTTAACCCTGGGTAGGGCGCAGAAGAAACACCGCACACAAGCTTCCACACACCACTCCAGTTATATGACGTCACACCCCGTGGCCCAACCCAGGCCATAACGTAGAGCCGCAGCCAGGCAATAGAAGCCTGGCGCCATCTGATGCACCACCTCTGAGCATTAGGCCCAGTACACACAGAGGGAAGATGAGGTGTGGACGTCCGATAACTGGAAGCAGGCTAAAGAGCTTCATTGAGAGAGCGGGAGAGGTGAGAGGTACACACGCATGATTGTGAAGCATGTCAAAGCCAGGACCACCTAAACCGAACCCTAAAGGCCTAACACGTAGTGATCGTTATGCTCAGGGGTGTAATAGTTGATATGTTAGGTATGAACTTGTTAAAGGCTGTGGTTTTCTGATGACGATGCGGTCATGAAATGAACCATGGGAAATATGCATCATACTGGAAGGGCCACCAAGTAAGCAGTCGGCCTAGTAGACAAGACAGACTGGAGCTATAATGACTGTTAGTCGGATGACTAGGGAACACCAGGGAATACGGGAGATGATCTGGAATCGGGTTAGAACAATGATCGGCATTCCAGCAGACTAGAGCTACAGGAGGGATGAATGGATTATGAATTGATGTTTTAGGATGAGGTGGAATGTTATTCTTTGGACCACCCTGGGTACTACGTGTCTATTGAACAGTATTTTCATCTCAGTCTTTAAGGTAATGTGAGTCCAAGTGGCTCTAATTAGGGGTCGAGGAACACTCGCCAAGACAAATGGCACAAAGCACATGCAGAAGATGACACATTTACAAATGACCATAAACCTGCACCCCCCCCCC
>JACXGJ010010468.1:0-21889 GCA_016801105.1 Esox niger
CCCTGGCGGGCGGCGGCGCTGGAGGCCAGTCCTCGGCGGGCGGCGGCGCTGGCGGCCAGTCCTCGGCGGGCGGCGTCGTTGGCGGCCAGTCCTCGGCGGGCGACGCCGTTGGAATAGGAATACCTCCTCATCTGAGTCCTCTTCAGCCCAGGAGGGGAGTGGGTGACGGTAGGGGTATTCCTCCTCGGTTTCACTGTCCGGCCAACCGAGGAGTTCCCCTACCGTCCAACTTTGCCTCGCAATTACATGGTCCTCATGGTGAGTCATTCTGTCAAGAATGTGTGGTGGGGTGAGGCAGACCAGGCGTAGGCAGAAGGTAGCAGATCGGTGTACTCTTTAATTATAAAACAGACACACAAAACAACAGAACAGAAAACACAGAGCACTGAGGCAAACTGCTAAATGAACATGGACATGGACATGGACATGGACATGGACATGGACATGGACATGGACATGGACATGGACATGGACATGGACATGGACATGGACATGGATAAACACAATCACCACTTACATCAACTGACATGGAACAATGACTCACAACTGAGGGGAGCAGAGGAGGAACATTTAAACACATACTAATGGAATGATTGGGACCTGGTGTGAACAATGATTGACAAGACAAGACAAATGAATGGGACCGGGATGAGTTCATGACTGTTGGTGAAAAGAAGAATGCGGGAGATGGCGGAGCAATCTGTCACCTCACCGTCACACGGAGAAATTTTTTTTGTAATAGAAGCAGCAAAACATGCCAGCATCTGTCTCCTTCATGTACAATGTCTCCAAAAATTTAAAGAATATTTCTAATCAAACAAAATGTTGGAACTGCATTAAGTCAAATTCTATTGCCAAGTTGTTCCAAGTTCAGTCATATTGGATAATTTCTTCGAAGAAGCCATAGTTGTATGAGTCAATGCGGTGGCTTGCTTCTTGCTTGGATACAAGGTTAGCATCAGATAAATAGCCAAAAAGCTAATTGATTGCAAATTGTGCTACTCTTTCCAAAACATTATGCATGATGTCAACAGTAACATTGTCAGACATGAAAGTACTGCAAATAATTTGGCAAACATGCTTCACCTCAAAAGATAATGGCGAGGAAGAATCAGCTAGCAGAGCATTACAGTGTGGTGTGTGCAGTATTTTGTTGTGGAAAACTATCCTAATATTATTTTCTGGAAAAAGAAACTGAGCTGTTTGTTTTTCCATTAAGCACAGGTGGCAAAAAAGGATTAAACATACCCAAGAGGTGTGTATAGTCACCGGCCCCTTGTGCAATGGTTCCAATGATTGGCTCATCTGAGAAAGGTACTTTGACACATATGCTCTCAAGTATTTTGACAATATTTTCTATGGGGTTAAGATCTGGTGACTGGCTAGGCCACACCAGGACCTTGAAATGCTTCTTTCGAAGCCACTCCTTTTTTGCATGGGCGGTGTGTTTGGGATCATTGTCATCTTCAATGCCCTTGCTGATGGAAGGAGGTTTTCACTCAAAATCTCACGATACATGGCCCCATTCATTCTTTCCTTTACACGTATCAGTCATCCTGGTCCCTTTGCAGAAAAACAGCCCCAAATCATGATGTTTCCACCCCCATGCTTCACAGTAGGTATGGTGTTCTTTGGATGCAACTCAGCATTCTTTCTCCTACAACTGCACGACGAGTTGAGTTTTTACCAATAAGTTCTATTTTGGTTTCATCTGACCATATAACATTCTTCCAATCCTCTTCTGGATCATCCAAATGCTCTCTAGCAAAACTCAGACGGGCCTGGACATGTACTGGCTTAAGCAGGGGGACACGTATGGCACTGCAGGATTTGAGTCCCTGGCGGCGTAGTGTGTTACTGATGGTAGCCTTTGTTTTTTTGGTCCCAGCTCTCTCCAGCACATTCAACAGGCCCCCTGTGTGGTTCTGGGATCTTTGCTCACCATTCTTGTGATAATTTTCACCCCACGGGGTGAGATCTCGCGTGGAGCCCCGGATTGAGGGAGATTATCAGTGATCTTGTATGTCTGCCATTTTATTATAATTGTTCCCACGGTTGATTTCTTCACACCAAGCTGCTTACCTATTGCAGATTCAGTCTTCCCAGCCTGGAGCAGGTCTACAATTTTGTTTCTGGTGTCATTTGACAGCTCTTTCGTCTTGGCCATGGAGGAGTTTGGATTGTGACTGTTTTACGTTATGGACAGGTGTATTTTATACTGATAACAAGTGTAAAACAGGTGCCATTAATACAGGTAACATGTGGATCACAGAGGAGCCTCTTAAAGAAGTTACAGGTCTGTGTGAGGCATAAATCTTGCTTGTTTGTAGGTGACCAAATACTTATTTTCCTGAGGAATTTACCAATAAATTCATAAAAAATACTACAATGTGATTCTCTAGATTTTTTTTTCTCATTTTGTTTCTTATAGTTGAGGTGTACCTATGAAGAAAATTACACACCTCTCTCATCATTTTAAGTGGGAGAACTTGCACAATTGGTGGCTGACTAAATACTTTTTTGCCCCACTGTATATACTTCCACATTTGTGTATCCCCTGCTTTGACCCAAGAGGATTTACGGTTTCAAAATAGTCATAGAATTGTTGTATTTGAAGTGAAGTTTCATGTTTAGAGAAAAGTGGATGTTTTCTATAAAAGCTGCGATCACAAATATCTTTATAAATCCCATTTTGTTCACAGGGTTGTACAAAATGGTTAGACATTTTGCTATTACAAAAAACAATTTCAGAGTCTCCAATAGCGGAATGGACACAAACTTGTCTGCGACGAGTACTTGATCATAAGTGCCTGTATCTTGGTTCCATCTAGTGTCTAGTATCATATTCCATCTAGTATCGTATCCCAAGGGGGATCTCAACTGGTTCTACTAACCCCCACTTAACACAAAAATCGTTTTTACATTTACTCTCAGTTTCTAAGTTGGTGAATGGATTTTCAAAGTTGGTAAAGTAGTCCTCCACCTTTGACTTTGTCAATATCATCAGGGAGAAAACCCACTACCTCATCCTTCACAACTGAATGCAACTCTTGCACATGTCCTTCCACTTTCTCAACAACAGATTTTAGGATGGTTACACGTGTACCTTGCAACTTCGCAATGACAGAGGCACACATTTCTTGGGTAGTCACTATCATGTCCATGCTTGGTTTGAGAGTGTTTTCTAAAGCTTGAGTAAGTGGCAAGTGTTTGGCTGCATCCCTTTTGTACACAGATTAACTTAAACCTTTTGCCATCCTCAAGTTTAAGATGGCAGACCAAGTCTTTCATTGTTTTAAAAATTAACGTACAAAAAAACAGTTACGACTGGTCTGGTTTTCTAATTAATTGATAGATTTGTTAGCGGCACTTTGACCCTGGGACTTTCATGGACAGCACCGAAATCTATGTTGTAAATTGCGGTCTTAATAAATGTACATGTACTTGTTAGGGAATCAGAGTAACAAATAACAAATACAAAATGAGCTTTAAACAATTAATAAAAACATGCTAGAGAAGATTTCTGTCACGTATGTTTGAGTGTCTTATTTAATGTAATAAAAACATTGTTATTTGAACCAACATCTTAATTGCACGCCTCAGTTCTGTGTGTGATCATCCTGCACACAAAGGCGGATGTGCTTAGCCAGTTTAGTTACAGAGGAAGCACTGGTTTAAATTTCTACAGTTTTGTTTTGTTGGACGGCTGGTAAAAACAAAGATTATCTTTGATAATATTAGCAGAGTCATATAAAATGTTATTTTGTTATCTGATTGACACATAATTCTCAGAACAATGATAGGCAATAGGCCTACCTGGTGTTATCTTTTTTAATGTTTCAAGGTTTATTTGTCAAATGCACCGAACAACACAGCCAGGAGAAGTTGCAGTGAAAAAATTTTACAGGGATTGTTTAATTGATTAGGCAAATATATGTTAGATAGCTGTAACGTGGCGCTGCCTTCAACATAAAACATTATATGGAAATTACCACGACATTTGAGAAGAAAAAGTGTGTTGGGAAGCACATTTCATTTGACGCAGCCACATCAACACCGTCAATACAGGTAGGCCAAGTGATTCTGCTTGATTTACATCCCTAAATATTGTGTTCATTGGTTATCACTGGCTGCTGACTTCATTTACTTTAAGCTAAGAGTGCAGGTTTATGTCTTTCATTTGCGTTTTGAAAATCCATCACTGGTAGGCAAAATAATTGCAGGTTACGTTTGCGTGGGTAAATCTTATTTACCCACGCAAACGTAAGAGCAAAAACTTGCAGACACTGTGCCCTCTGTGGAACCTGAGGTAGACCATAGGCTTACTGGTAAAATGCACCTGCATTTTACTTCTGCATATTTGTGTCAGAAATACAGAAAAAATATGAGCCATTTGTAAACGCAATTCACTGCTGAACTTAATATACAAAGGTGCATTTGATAACTGTATAATCAATATATTTACCTGGTGTGGTATCCCGCAAAAATATCTCCATCAACCTGTATGCCAGTGTCATCTAGTAAACGGATGTCCCTGTCCATGGAAATTGTGAACTTCTGCTGAACTTGAAGGGAACAAAGAAAACAAAGCATTTAAACCGCATCCCCACTTTTTCATTCATTGTATAAAGTATTTTTAGGCATTCTGTCCAAGACTTTCACAGGACACAGCTAGGAAGCTAGATTGTGCACTTAAATATGTCATTCTCTACTTTCACTGATAACACTTGTGTATGTTACTCCATTCGCATTCACATACCTTTTAGTGTTTTTAAACACCCCTTTGAACAAAATTTTGAGACTGCCACACAATAACCACCAAAAACAGTTAATTGGATTGTGTAAAGTTTTTGTGGCAATTGTGTGGCTTGCTGTCTGCTACCTAGTGAACTGGAATTGTACATTCACAGCAGCAAGCACATGTTCCTTTCACACTGTACTAATGTTCTTGTACTGGCGCGCTAGCTAATAGCATTAAAATCCCAATCACTCCTCTCCCCCTCCCCAAGCTAAAACAAGAAAACATTTTTTTAAAAGCATGTGTCTAGCTAGCTAGCTAATTGTTAGCATCTAGTGTGTATCAATGTAGTCAGCTAGGCTAGCAAACTAACAACAGTTAGCTGACATTAGTGTCCAGAAACGAAATAGAAATGTATCAACTCATTTGATCTCGCAAAAAATCTTAAAAGATTATAGTGTTGTTCAGATGTCTCCTAAATGTTGTTCAGAATTTTACTCCCATGTAATAATAATTATAGTAGTTATTGAGTACATAGCCAAAAAAGTTATTTATTTTAGGACATTTTCTTCAGGTAAACAACCTTACCATAGAAAAAAAATGCTAATAGAAATGTTCTACTCCTGCACAAGACATATATGATGTTAGAAATAGTCCCCAAATGAACCACCAACGCTGATTCTGTTGTTGATTCCAAAACTCAAATACAACTCTAACCACTAATGCTTATGAACACCAGCAAGAGTAGTTGCAACTCTAACACTAATGTTTATGAACACCAGCAAGAGTAGTTGCAACACCCAAACCTCAACACCATTACTCTTAAAGCAATATATGTTGTTTTTTAGGGAGGCCAAAGAAAACATGAAGGTGGATTTAGGATAGCCAAAAACATTTACATTTAAGTCTATGTTGGAAACAAACCCACAACCCTGGCATTGTAAGCTCAATGCTCTACCAACTGAGCTACACAAGACACAAGTTTAGTCCGATTGGAAACACTTCACCAGAAATTACTGCACAACTGTCTGTAAAAGGCATCAGACAGATAATGAGATACAAACCAGTTGTTCCCATATCTGCAGTGTAACCCTCACTTTTGGAAAACTGCTACTGCTTATTTCACACACAAAGGCCCCTCAATCAACTCCCCAAACAAATGTCTTTTCAGACCCCTCTTTCCTTTATGCTAGTATAGAAGGAACACCATTCCCCTCCTCCCCTAGTGTTTTTGGGCTGTCCTGTCCCATCTCCCCTTTAACTTTTCTTCCCAGTGCTGGTGATCTCTTAAGAAAATGTGAATATTGAATATTGTTTGTCCTCTTTGGCACACTTACAATGCCGATCAACCCTTTTTTTACACACATTATTTCATCATTCACTAGAGCAAAGCATATCATTTTGATGCATCTGTCCAAAAACATTTATCCAAGGGCCATGAAATGTTTTGACAGATGCTTGCAGGTGTTGGATAACTTTTTTAAATAATATGGCTTCTGTCATGTCTTAAAAAGAACAACAACACTGCATTCCACACTATTGTCTCCATATCAAAGGTCAAGCAATATGGTGGTAGTGTCCATCAGTTCTGTTCTACCAGAGAATTTTTAAACTTGCCTGTGTGGTGAATCTGAAGCACAACTGGGTCATGCATGATTATAATCAAAAACACAAGTCTACATCCATATACGTTTTGGTTAATTACCTGACAACACTTAGTTATAAATTAGAAAAAAATAACAATCTGAAATGGGCACTGTAGTTGGATAGAGATGTAGGTGGATAAAGATAGAATATGATTAGAGCAAGATAATAGGAAGATACAAAAGAAAGGGCAAGAGTAATTAATCAGAGTTGGGAGAAAAAGAGAGTTCGAGCTGAATGAGAAGAGGTTTGCTTATGCAGCAGGTGCAGTTCAAGAGTAACCTGCACATTTTCTAAAGAACACTATGCTGTTTGAGAGGGCTATACTGTGTGTGTATATGTGTGTGATGTGACACCTCGGTGTGTGTGACAGTTTCACAAAAAATGAAATCGGACAGATTGTACAAACAGTGGCCACATATTGGACCTCCATTGGTATTTCTAAACTTGACGCTTAAAGGTTCAGTGTATACAGACCATGACTAGATTTGCTAATACACATCAACCCATTTTCTGACATAAGTACTATTATCCTGATGTAACTGCTACAGACTTGTCACAAGCATTCTTTATTCTGTTAGATCCCACAGCAAACAATTACCGTTACAATCAGTCTTTATAAAGAAAATTGGTAACCCTAAATTACTGCCTGTTAATTACAGGGTAGTTCCCACGTCACTACGTAGTAACAAGAATGTAAGTATGTAGGAACAATGTAGGTGTTACTTGTACTTACATGAACGAAGAAGGATAATACTCTAGAACAGGCATGGGCAACTGACGGCCCGCGAACCGCATGTGGCCCCGACCCCCTCTTTTTGGATAGAAAAATTCAGATTAATTTAATTTAAACACATTTCTTATAATGTTTGAACTAAAAGTTGTTGTAAACTTAGTATTGGAATCAACAAAATCTATGCTAGAAAAAATATAGGGTTAAGGTCAGGCGAGTTTGCTGGCCAATTAAGAACAGGGATACCATGGTCCTTAAACCAGGTACTGGTAGCATTGGCACTATGTGCAGGTGCCAAGTCCTGTTGGAAAATGAAATCTGCATCTCCATAAAGTTGGTCAGCAGCAGGAAGCATGAGGTGCTCTAAAACTTCCTGATATATGGCTGCGTTGACCTTGGACCTTAGAAAACACAGTGGACCAACACCAGCAGATGACATGGCACCCCAAACCATCACTGACTGTGGAAACTTTACACTGGACTTCAAGCAACGTGGATTCTGTGCCTTTCCTCTCTTCCTCCAGACTCTGGGACCTTGATTTCCAAAGGAAATGCAAAATTGACTTTCATCAGAGAACATAACTTTGGACCACTCAGCAGCAGTCCAGTTCTTTTTGTCTTTAGCCCAGGCAAGACAATTCTGATGCTGTGTCTTGTTCAAGAGTGGCTTGACACAAGGAATGCGACAGCTGAAACCCATGTCTTGCATACATCTCTGCGTGGTGGTTCTTGAAGCACTGACTCCAGCTGCAGTCCACTCTTTGTGAATCTCCCCTGCATTTTTGAATGGGTTTTGTTTCACAATCCTCTCCAGGGTGCAGTTATCCCTATTGCTGTTACACTTTTCTCTACCACATCTTTTCTTTCCCTTCGCCTCTCTATTAATGTGCTGACACAGAGCTCTGTGAACAGCCGTCCTCTTTAGCAATGAGTCTTGCCCTCCTTGTGCAAGGTGTCAATGGTCGTCTTTTGGACAGCTGTCAAGTCAGCAGTCTTCCCCATGATTGTGTAGCCTACATAACTAGACTGAGAAACCATTTAAAGGCATTTGCAGGTGTTTTTAGTTATTTACTTGATTAGAGTGTGGCACCAGGTGTCTTCAATATTGAATCTTATCACAATTTCAAATTTTCTGAGATACTGATTTTGGGGTTTTCATTAGTTGTCAGTTATAATCATCAAAATTAAAAGGAATGAACACTTGAAATATATCAATCTGTGTGGAATGACTGTATACATTATGCAAGTTTCACTTTTTGAATGGAATTACTGAAATAAATCAACTTTTTGATGATATTCTAATTATATGACCAGCACCTGTATGTGAACTACCATCAGACCTAGTTTACTTTTGTATTTGTTAATAAATTAATCTGCTGATGTATTCTCCTGATGTACAGTAATTCCATGTTATCTGCGGCCCCCCTGATGACCAGTAGATAATATCTGTGGCCCCCACCACCATCCAAGTTGCCCATCCCTGCTCTAGAACAACTTAGTAAACAGAGATATGCCAGATCGAAAGTGCTCCGATGTAGGCTATTATTTGGTCACGTTGAAAGTGAGAAGCTGACAAATGAAACAAAGGCTTAATATGTGTTTGTCCGATTTTTCTGTTGTTGAGTAACATTAAATGTTAACATTAAAAGCCATACTTTAAAATGTGAATATCCAAAAGTTTTGATAGTTGCTCAATCTCCTAAAATGTTGTGTTGTTTCCAAATGTATTTCCAAATATGATCCATCAGCTTGTGGTGGAAATACACATTAAAACTAGTCTATTTCATAATAATACCTAATAAGAAGAAAATAAATATGTAATAAATTATCATTTGTTTTCAGTTAGTACTCCATAACATACCTTCACGCTGTCATCGTGTTGTAGCATATTCTTTCCCATACCTTGTGTACAATACCATTATTTACCATGTAGGTTTCTTGTAAGTTCATCATCTTACACTAATTCTTCTACGGTACCAACAACACAGTGTAAGTACTAGGAAAGAGGGAGGTAATTTGAAGTGGTGTCAGTTTCCACATGTTTGGTTTAGTCAAATGAAGAAGAGTCTGATTCAAAGTAGATAAAATGCATAACATCTCAAACAAATGTATTAATGATAATTTCAAATGTTCACAAAAAAAACTGTCAGGGAATTAATCAAAACCAAATCTAGGTATCTGCACCATTTAGACAGAGATATAATGACATCTAAAAAAACACATATGCCAATTATAAAAAATTTATTAACAAATTAAAACAACCAATCACTATTGCAAACAACTACAACCACTACTATCAGGACCTTTTTTTAATATGTTCATAAATATATATATATTTACCACTGCACCTTTTTCTTTCCTTTCCAAAAAAGTTAAAAAGGAAGGTTTTAGGTGAGGATCAGAAGCGTTCAATTTGCAGTGGTCTCTTAATTTTAAGCATCCTGTTACTCACACAAAACCTTCCTGCAGCATTAATTTATGCTCCTTGTATTCTTGGAGTCTTGGAATATTATTTTTGACCTTTTAGAACAATTGATTCTTGTGAACTGCTAATTTATTAGTTAAGTTGTATTTTTCCTGGGCTATACATTAGATATGTATTGCCAAGGATACTGCAGGACTGAAAGTGAAATGTATGGTACAGATTAGGTACATTATGCACAGTACATGTTCAATCAATGAATAATATGTCCTCACGCATATCTTTTGTTGTGTTGTAGTGGATATCCTGAGGATGTTTTACATAGTTACAAGAAATTTCAGAAAATATCTTTGTAACTTTGTAATACCACAAAACCATGCCTAGTTTAGCCTAGCCCGCAATAGAAAGTACTACCATCTCGAAGATTCTCTGAATGGAAGCCTCTTGTCTTAACTGACACTCGGCATCTGTATAAATCCTGAACAAATCCTATTTTGCCACTGGCCATATTAATAGTTAATTGGCCATTCGTGAATGACATTGATACAGTTAAACTCACTAACATTTCCTACTAAGTTTACCACCACCACAAATAGCGTCTATGTATGCCGTTTGCCACTGGTCGTTTTAACAGTGTATTAGCCAGTAATATGCTTTACCGGTATCTCCTAACTTACTTGAATAGTCATAAGAATTGATCAATTGCTAGAGAGTCTGCCAAAGCTATTTCATTTCATGGCAAAATAATGTATTTTTTTCTTTCATGGCATAAGAACATACTTTTCTCTTTCTTTCATGAATGACATTTATACAGTAACTATCAATAAATGCGACAATAACTAACTTTTTCAGCAAGTGAACAGACGAGAGAATCATGGAATCTACCAGAAATAATTAATATATTTCATTGCTCTTGTAAGATTCAAACTTCGGTCCTCTACATGAGAGGCAATTTCTTTATCCACCACACCATGTCATTACACGTTCCAGCAGTCACTAGACTCCATTGAGGATTGTGTTGAACTGACTAAAGTTTTTTATTAAGTTTACCTCCACTATAGCGTCTATGAACTGTATTGTTTTTGCCACTGGCCGTTTTAACAGCGTTTTAGCCAGTAATAGACTTACTAATATCTACTAACTTCCTAGGAATAATCATAAGAATTGAGCACTTGCTAGTGAGATTGAAGATGACTGGCTTGTGACCATCCATCTTCCTTTTGATCAAATTCCAGAGGTTTTCAATGGGGTTCAGGTCTGGAGATTGGGAGGCACAAGTTGGACAAAACCACCATTGCCACCATTGCAATTAAAGCAGAGGTATGCACAGTTAAGTGGAAAATCATTCAAACAATCTAACTTGAATTATGTATGTAACAACTACAAGTCAGAGGGCTTGCCACAAAGCCGAGGGGCGGGACGATCCAGAAGGCTCTCGTCGGGGAATGCTCTGAGCGAGGCGGGGTCCAGGATGTCCCGGGCTGGCAGGCAGGACTGCTCCTCCGAGCCGTATCCTTCCCAGTCGACCTTGAATAGGCTGATGTATCTAGGGCAGAGCTTCTTGTTTGGGCGACAGAGTCAGATGTCGCGGGTGAATAACCAGACTTGTTGGCCGGATGGTACATAGGGGTTGGTCGGTGGCGCTGGACAGCGTGCTTCTTTTGCCTACATTCAGTGGCTTGGAGATGCTGGTGGGCTGTCTACCACACCCGGGCACTCCGTTGAAACCAGTCCTCGACAGCAGGAACAGGGCCGAGTGCCATCTCCCGGGAATAATGGGGGCTGATAGCCAAGAACGCACTGGAATGGCATAATATGGAGGGAGGAATGGAATAAGGAATTCTGTGCATACTCTACCCAGGGCAAGTAGCAGCTCCAGTCAGTGGCGTTTTGTGCACATTGTTGGCAGAGGTATTTACCAATCTCTTGGTTTAACCCTTCTGTTTGTCCTGGTTTAACCTTTAACCTTTCTGTCTGGTTGATTCGGGGCGGTACCTGGAGGACAGGCTGATCGAGACCCCTAGGGGATCAAAGAAAGCCTTCCATACCCGAGATGTAAACTGGGGTCCTCGGTCAGAGACGATGTCCTCCCGGATGTCGAAATGACGGAACACCTGCTGGAATATGGACTCCACCACGTCCATGGGGTTCAGGAAATAAGAGAGGGTGGTATATGGTGAATGGTGGTATATTCGTCTGAGACGGGTAGGTCAATAACCATGTCCACAGTGATGTGTGACCAGAGTCGATGAGGAATGGGCAGAGGCATGAACATACCCGGCGGTAACTGGTCATCGTACGTCGTTGCCGAGGGACAACCCCCAGTAGCGTTGGGACAGGAGTTCGGTGTTACGGGTGACTCTGGGGTGCCCTGTACCCAAGGAGGTGTTGCTCCATTGCAGAAGTTGCGGCCAGAGTGCCGCGGGCACGAAGGTTTCCAGGGTGGAGTGTCGGGGGGCGCAGGATCTGTGGTGAGTGCTTTCCGTATGGCGGCGTCAACTTCCCATTGCACTGTTCTCAGCATACAGGTGGGTGGCAGGATAGGCTCCAGTAACAGTGAATCAGTGCATGGATCAAATTGATGGGACAGAACCTCTGCCTTTGTGTTCTATTCACCTGGAAGTTAGGACACAGAAAACCAAAAGCGGTTAAAGAATAGAGACCATTGCACCTGATTGGTGTTCAACCTTTTGGCGCTTCGGATGCACTCTAGGTTCCTGTGGTCCATCAGCACCGCAATGGGGTGTTAGGTGCCCTCCAACCAATGCTTCCATCCTCTAGGGCTAGTTTGATGGCAAGTAGTTCCCGGTTGCCCACGTCATAGTTCCGCCCCGCGCAGTGAGCCCCTTCGAGGAAAACCACGCAGGGATGTTGTTTGGGGGGTGCGCCTGATCTTTGAGAGAGGACTGTCCCCACATCGACTTCCAAGGCATCCACTTCCACCATGAACGGAAGACCAGGATCCGGTTGGCACAGAACCGGGGCACAGGAGAATCGGTTTGTGAGGGTGACAAAGGCAGTGATGGCACCGTCAGTCCAATGGAGTTTGGGCATCTTCTGAACGGTGAGTGCAGTGAGAGGGGCCATGACCAAACTGACGATAGACGATAGCAATACCCAGGAAGCGTTGGCATTCCTTCACCGTGGTAGGCTGGGGCCAGTTGCGCATTGTCGTTGTCATGCTGGAAGACCCAGCCACGACCCACCTTCAATGCTCTTACAGAGGGAAGGAGATTGTTGGCCAAGATCTCGCAATACATGGCCCCATCCATCCTCCCCTCAATACGGTGCAATCGTCCTGTCCCCTTTGCAGAAAAGCATCTCCAAAGAATGATGTTTCCAACTCCATGCTTCACGGTTGGGATGGTGTTCTTGGGGTTGTACTCATCCTTCTTCTTCCTCCAAACACGGCGAGTGGAGTTTAGACCAAAAAGCTCTATTTTTGTCTCATCAGACCACATGACCTTCTCCCATTCCTCCTTTGGATCATCCAGATGGTCATTGGCAAACTTCAGATGGGCCTGGACATGCGCTGGCTTGAGCAGGGGGACCTTGCATACGCTGCAGGATTTTAATCCATGACGGCATAGTGTGTTACTAATGGTTTTCTTTGAGACTGTGGACCCAGCTCTCTTCAGGTCATTGACCAGGTCCTGCCGTGTAGTTCTGGGCTGATCCCTCACCTTCCTCATGATCATGGATGCCCCACAAGGTGAGATCTTGCATGGAGCCCAAGAACGAGGGAGATTGACCGTCATCTTGAACTTCTTCCATTTTCTAATAATTGTGCCAACAGTTGTTGCCTTCTCACCAAGCTGCTTGCCTATTGTCATATATACTGGGGAAAGACTGTGGATGATGATCAGGTGCGCTAAACGAGACAACAGGTGTGATGAATTGATGAGATGGGCAATGGTGTCAGAAGGCCGGTGACGTGGAGTGCTGAAGCCTGCCTCCTGCAGGGGGAAGACGGGCAGCAGATTGCATAGTTGTCACAGTGGCTTCAGACGTGCGACGACACCGACCCCAGGGCTGCCCCGGAGGGTGCGGAGCAGGACGATCCAGGCGATGGCGACGGAAGTCGCGGGGAAGGGCGGGAGCCAAAATGTCCCGCACAGGGACCCAGCTCCACTCCTCCGGGCCGTACCCCCCCACTCCACGAGGTACTGGAGGCCCCTGGACCGGCGTACTCCATTCACTCCAACATCGACTTGAGACGCCGGGCCGGGGGCCTCCAGTACCTCGTGGAGTACCCTCGATGTCGAGGGGGGGAACCTTCTGAACCTCACACACCTGGAGTGGACCAGCCACCACCGGCCTGGGGAGAGACATGAAACAAGGGGTTAATATGGTAGTCAGGATGGAGACGCAACCGATATGTTACCTCGTTGACTCTCCTCAGGCCCTACAAACCGCGGGCTCAGCTTCCGGCAGGGCAGGCGGAGGCGCAGGTCCTTTGTCGAGAGCCATATATGGTCGCCCAGACAATACACCGGGGCTTCCCTGGGGTGGCGATCCGCATCGGTTTTCTGGCAGCGGACAGCGAGCCGGAGGTGAGCCTGCACGGCCTCCCATGTGCCCGCTGCCCGCCAGAACCAATCGTCCACTGCAGGGGTAACGGTCTGACCCGGAGCCCAGGGTACCAGGACTGGATGGTAGCCCAGGACGCACTGAAACGTCCTTAGGGAATGCGGCCCCCTCTACAAGGTTTATCGCTCAATCCCCCAGTCTATGAGGTGGTAACACAGTAGCCTTAGCCTTGGAAAAAAACGCGGCCAAGTCCCTGTATTCGGGAGGAATTGGCACGGTGGGAGCACTGTCTGGACTTTCCACCATGGTCGAACCCACGAAAACACCCAAACACCTACCTTGGCACTTCCGCGACCACCCCGAAAGGACCTGACTAGACCAGGAAATGATGGGGTCATGGAGAGACAGCCACGGGAAACCCAAAAGACTTGTTGGTTGCAAGTGACCATAAGGAGCGGGATAGTACACTCAATAACAAAGCCCGACCCTAGTGGCCGGTTATCCAACGCTCTCACAGGTAGGGGGCTGGTGAGGACCTTAAGGGGAATACGTGTGCGTAATGCAAAAGCCCTGTCGATGAAATTCCCAGAAGCGCCTGAATCTACCAGCGCCTTACACTGGGAAAGCAACAGTAACCCAGGGAACTCAACAGGGACGGTGCAGAGAGTGAGTGGAAAAGCGAACGGTGAATGGGCATGAGCAACCTGGGGTGATGCGGAAGCGCCATGCCTGTCGCCTCTGGAGTTAGAGGAGGAGGTGTAGCGCGGAGCAGCGGAACTGCCCCAACGCTTAGTTGAACACCTCTGCCCTCTTTCTCCTTGCCCTCTGCCCGGGAGTGTAGCCGTCCCCAGATCCATAGGGACGGCGGTGTCCAGGTGGTGGGGTGGAACGGACGGTCCAGGACGTCCTCGGGCAGCCAGAATGTTGTCGAGACGGATTGATGTCTCCACCAGCTGTTCAAAGGAGAGGTTCACGTCCTGACACGCCAGTTCCCTTTGGACGTCCTCCCGAAGGCTGCAGCGGTAGTGGTCAAAAGAGCCCGGTCGTTCCACCCAGAATCCGCTGCCACGGTTCGGAACTCAGGAGCGAACTCCTGCGCCGGTCTCGTCCCCTGCCGCAGATGGAACAGCCGTTTGCCCACCTCTCTTCCTTCGTGGGGATGGTCGAACACGACCCGGAAGCGGCGGACAAACTCATTGTAGCTGCCCTGGATGGGCCCCTCAGTGTTCCATATGGCGGTGGCCCACTCCAGGGCTTTGCCGGACAGGCAGGAGACGAGCGAGGAGATCTTCTGGGTGTCCGTCGGCACAGGATGAATCACCTGGAGCGCAATGTCGACCTGCAGTAGGAAACCCTGATAGCGCTCCACTGTCCCATCGTACTCCCAGGGAAGCGGAATGCGCATCGCCCCCACTCTGGTAGGTGCAGGCTGGGGGGGCGGCAACACGGCCGGTGCTGCAGGAGTAGACTGGCTCAACTCTAGGCGCCGAACAGCCCGTAGAAAACCCTCCCTCGCGACGCCTTTGTTGGCCAGAATTGTTGAATGTTCCTTCACTACCTTGCTTTTGGCTCCTCTGTGCTCCATTGTTTTGGGTAGGTGTGTTATTCTGTCAGCCTTTTGTGGAATAAAAGGAGCAGCGAACTGAGGAGTCGAAGTCTTTTACTTTCTGTATTTTAATGATGAGTAGCTGTACAATGCTCAGGGCAGTGAAACAATAACACACAAAGACAAAGGGAGCAGAGGGAACATATATACTGGGGAAAGACTGTGGATGATGATCAGGTGCGCTAAACGAGACAACAGGTGTGATGAGTTGATGAGATGGGCAATGGTGTCAGAAGGCCGGTGACGTGGAGCACTGAAGCCTGCCTCCTGCAGGGGGAGGACGGGCAGCAGATGGCATAGTTGTCACAGATTTCATGTACTCTTAAGTTTTTGTCTATCTATTTTAGAAAGTTATGTAAATGGCAGTTGTTTGGCAAAAGAATAATAGATTTTGTCTGAAATATAAATTTCACAGGTATTCTTTCTTAACTGATCACAAGTTAATTGCCTGGGTTCCTACAGTATTTAATATGATTTGAAAAGGCTGTTTTTTAAGCTTTCTTACGATGTGTCATGTTTTCAAATAGGATGTCGCCACACCAAATTATACTCATTAATACAGCTCTTGAACAATACAGAAATGGAACATTTCACTCAGGCTGGAAAGGGTTAACTACATTGTAACTATGTGGGATCAGACACTGCTTCAAATTACAGCCCTTTTTCCATCTAACTGCAGTGTTTTTATGTTGTAACAGACACCTCTTCAAAATACAGCCCTTTCCTTGTAACTAAGTGGGAACAGACATTACTTTAAATGACAGCCCTCTTTCCTTGTAATTACACTGAAACTACATTGGAACCGACACTGCTTCAAATTACTGCTCTCTTTCCTTGTACCTACACTGTAACTATGTGGGAACAGGCACCGCTTCAAATAACCGCCCTCTTACCTTGTAACTGCAGTGTAATTACATGGGAAGAGACACCGCTTCAAATTACAGCCCTCTTTCTTGGTAACTAAATTGTAACTATATGGGAACAGATACCGCTTCAAATTGCATCCCTCTTTCCTAGTACTTTCACTGTAAGTGTTGTTGGTACCTCTTGAGAACTAGTTCAAGATGGACTTACTAGGAATTTGCATGGTAAGTAAGGGCGAAGTTTGTTATGGGAAAGAATATGCCACAACACGGTAATCGCGTAAAGAGTTGGAGTATTTATATGTGAATTTACTACAGATTTATTTTCATTTTATCAGGCTTTATTACGAAATATACTAGCTTTAATGTGTATTTTTACCACCAGCTAATAGATCTTATTTGTAACAACATTTGGAATGTTTGCACAGTGAGCCAGGCACCTGTGGATATCCAAATTTTTAAGTATGCCTTCTGTTAAAGTTTAATCATCCTCAACACCAGTAGAACCTGGTAAACTCATGTTTGTTAAGTCTATCCGTTTCATTTGTCAGCTATAATAGTAGCTTCAATTGGAGTGCTTTTGATCCAGCATATTGAAGAAAACTTTAATGTAAGCGCCAATTTTTGAGGAGAAGCAATGGGGGCTATGACACCCAACAGGTAAGTGCTTGTGGCTTGATTCCTAACACACATACTTAATCAATTAATTAATGTGTGATTGATGTCAACACGGCTTTTGGTTTGGCAAGAATCGTGTTCCAAACCATGTATTGGAATGGTGAAATGTTGCGCGAAGCGGAGAAATGTGCAGTGTATTTCTTTCTCTTAATCTCTTAATTCTGTGAGGTCACTTGCAATAAAATAATTGGTAGTCACATTTAAATGGTAAATTCATTAGCACGAACAAGAATGACAATTATATATTTTCAAAATTGCTTTTTTATCCCCTGTCTGTAGTTATGTATGAACTATATTGTTCATACATAACTACCCATTCTTACCAAGTACTTACATTGTTGTTACTATGTAGTTATGTGAGAAATTCCCTGTAAGTAAAAATCTGTAATTTGAAGGGTTTCCAAAAAAATGTATTCTTTAAAAACACAATATAATAAATATGGCCTTATTACACTGCTAAATCCAATGTCTCCTTAAAACAGCATATAAAAAATACTCAACCTAACATGGGTTTATCTTCAGCAGTCGTTCCTTTAATCTATCTCATGTTAGGTGTGCCATGACCTGCGCCAAGGGCAGTATCTGCTGGTGCCACTTCAGCAATAATTAAAGGAGATAAACAGGAGATCAGATTCTTTGTAGAGCAGTAATTTAACTTATGTTACTTCTATACCAACGACTCTCCTTCGTGAAAGTATTAAGGCCATTATAATAAGGTAATTTGATTCTGGATCATGTGGGCATCTACTGGTGATAGTTTGGATGGTTTATTGTGACGTGTCTTTGGTTGGCACTTCACCACTGTGGCGCTTTGGAGTGTGTCAATAAGTTCAGGGATGGAGGTGGACAGTCCTTCTGTCCCTGAGCAAGATAATTTACCCCAAGTGTTCCCATGTAGTTGTTATAAGTAGGTGTTTTTGGCAAACTTAACAGTTAATATTTTACAAACCTTGAATTCTTGCAAACATACTTTAAAGTCAGCCAGAGTTAAACACAGTTGCAGAACTTCCTCTCAAGAAATAAGCATTTGAGTAAAATGCACACATTGGCATATGAAAGTGGTTTCCCTTCACAAAAAATAAATTGACTCACTGCCACATTGAAGCAACATCGCTGAAAATAGATCCAAATATATCTAGTGACTCATGAATAAAGGTCACATAGTTGGTGTTGGGAGATTTACTTAATCAAACATGTCCTGGAGGCAGATATAATGTGTTTGGAACATTCCATAGCAAAGACAGAATTTTAATTCCAAATCTAAAACAGTCAATATAAGTTTATTTCTAAAACCTTGCAATAAGAGTTAGGACAGCACTCCAGACTCTGACCAAATATCTTTTTGAATATTTTTTTTAATTGGTTGCCTCACCACACCCTTCAAAAATAATTTTCCTCATTTGGTTACCTGTTAGTGCAAATCATTCTTGTGATGATTGCAAACTCCATAACTTAGCTTTTTTCACAGGTTGTGTTCTGTGGTTGCTTTTTGTGGCTGCATGAGAGAGCAACTCTCACTCACCCCACTTCTTGATGTGACAACACAAACCTGTTGGCATGTGAAACATATCCTAGCTAGCCAGCTACTGCCTTGTGCAAATGTACATTTCCAAATTAAAGAAATGAATATGCAGAACAATGAAGCAAAAAAAATGAAGAAGCCGTGATCAGAGCCAAATTCATTACTGACTATAACATAACCAAAATTGAGATGCCCTTCAGCAAGATAAAATCAGAGATTGTTCTATAAAAAACATGTTAAACCTCTTGTCTTCATAGATTTTCATGGTGATTATGGGAAGATTTTGAGATTACTGGGACTTGATATCACCTCTATTGCTTCCTTTCATTTCTTCTTGAACAAGTATTTGATACACTACTGATTTTGCAGGTATTCCTAATTACAAAGCATGTAGAGGTCTGTAATTTGCACCATAGGTACACCTCAACTGTGAGAGACGGAATCTAAAATAAAAATCCAGAAAATCACATTGTATGATTTTAAATAATTTATATGTATTTTATTGCATGACCTAAGTATTTGATCACCTACCAACCAGTAAGAATTCCTGCTGTCACAGAAATGTTAGTATTTCTTTTAGAAGCCCTCCTGTTCTCCACTCATTACCTGTATTAACTGCAACTGTTTGAACTCATTACATCAAAAAAGACACCTGTCCACACATTCAATCAAACAGACCAGAGAGCTGTGTAAGGACATCAGGGATAAAATTTGTAGACCTGCACAAGGCTGGGATGGGCTACAGGACATGTACAGGCCCGTCTGAAGTTTGCCAATGACTATCTGGATGATCCAGAGGAGGAATGGGAGAAGGTCATGCGGTCTGATGAGACAAAAATAGAGCTTTTTGGTCTAAACTCCACTCGCCGTGTTTGGATGAACAAGTAGGATGAGTACAACCCAAGAACACCATCCCAACCGTGAAGCATGGAGGTGGAAACATAATTCTTTGGGGATCATTTTCTGCAAAGGGGACAGGACGACTGCACCGCATTTAGTGGTGGATGGATGGGGCCATGTATCGCGAGATCTTGGCCAACAACCTCCTTCCGTCAGTAAGAGCATTGAAGATGGATCGTAGCTGGGTCTTCCAGCATGACAACGACCCGAAACACACAGCCAGGGCAACTAAGGAGTGGCTCTGTAAGAAGCATCTCAAGGTCCTGGAGAGGCCTAGCATTTCTTCAGCTGAACTCTGAAATATTTGAAATATGGTTTCCAATGTGGTGGCAAGTAATGACATCGTAAGCAATGTACATTGTAGAAACGAAAATAGGAGCGTAACTTTTCCAGTTGTAGTTATGTAAGATCGGAACCAAAATGGTATGTACGTTTTTACATTGTCAGTTCGTCAATTAATTACAGTTCTGCGACGACCAGAGCAGGTGAGGAAGATGTGGTCAGGGAATTACCTTTGGACATCGTTCCCACAGCGTTGTATGAAGGTAATGTCATGACATGACAAATCCAATACGTAATTATTGGTCGTTATTGGTCGTGGTTATGTAACGTGTTTGCTGGGTTACCTGTCATGTAGATGGAGGTCCGTAACCAGAAAAAACGTGTTGGACGGGCATTTGATTTCTAAGGGGGTGCATGTTTATTCTTCTAACGAATAAAGATTAGTAATTACAGCACAATACATGGCTGCATAATGCTATGGGCTATTAGGGTATTGTCCTTTGAAGTAACCACCCATATTCACAGTGACAGTACAATAAAGTGGTTTAACAAGAGGCTTACAGCACTAATAACAAAAAAATGAAAACATGGCGAATGAAACATCAAAGATGTACAATACCATTATGCAATATGACAGGACGCTGCAACCAAAATAGACATCGCAAAACCCAAATCAATGACCTTACAACTCAGGCTATATTTGTACCCGGAGACAGCAAATGTGGGCAATCTGATTGGACCAAAGCTCTGATTTCTTTGAGCTGCATTGAAACTACGTCAGTAGTCTGATGACAAGTGGCTTAGTACTCAGGAAAATAACACAGAAATTTGCTCAATTATACAGTATACTCTTTAACAGTATTACTGCCCTAAATGAAAAAAAATGGTAGCTAACAAAACAAACCAAAAAGGGTGGGTGGGTCAAACAACATGGGTCTTGGGCTAGGGTTAGCAAGAGACTTGAGGTGGTGGATGAAGATGGCAACAGATTTTGAGTCATGGATGAATTGTGGAAGTGCATTCCAAAGTCTTGGAGCAGCCCGTGAAAAAGCCCTGTCTCTAAAGCTCTGCAGCTTGGATCGAGGGATGATAAGGAGGCCAGCAGTGGCAGAGCGGAGTGACCAGGAGGAATGGTATTGGGAATAAGGTCCAAGAGATAGGGACGAGCAAGTTGGTGGAGGGCTTAATACGCGAGAAGTCAATGCGTTTAGACATTGGGAGCCAGTGGAGTACTTGTAGGATGGGGGTGATGTGCTGCCAGTATTTTGTGTGTGTGAGAAGTCTTGCAGCTGAATTTTGAACTAGTTTATGGAGAGATGAAGAATTAATACCAGAAAGGAGTGAATTGCAATAGTCAAGACTGGCAGAAATGAATGCAAGTATTAGTGTTTCAGCGACAGGGAAGACTGTAACTTGGCACTATTGCGGAGGTGGAAGAATAAGGATTTGACTGTCAGTTTTATGTGTTGTTCGAAGCTGAGTGAGGAGTCCAGTATGACACAGAGGTTGCGTGCATGAGAGCATGGAGATACAACAGACTCATCAATAGTGAGAGTGAAGCCGCCGGCTTTGATTAATGTGGATTTTGTACCAAGTAGTAAAAGTTCAGTTTTGTAATCGTTAAGCTTGAGGAAGTTCTGCTGCAGCCAGGTTTTTATTGTTGCCAGGCGTGTTTTGATATGAGAAACAGGACGGTTGGTGATGGATGTAGTGCTTAGGATGGACCAGAGTGTCATCAGCATATGTCACAAGTTTGGGGTTTGGACAGATTGGCAGAGGCAGAACGGTTGGTGTAATACACCATGTCTTTAATGAAGATTAAACAGAACAAACAAACTCAAAGCAAACTTACAACTGGGTGACATAGCCTACGGCTAACAACCAAAATAAACCACACATCCGTGTGCAAACATTCAACATAAATAGGTTCCCCAATTGGAGGCAATAACGAACACCTGCCTCCAATTGGGG
>JACXGJ010010469.1:0-21897 GCA_016801105.1 Esox niger
CACACACACACACACACACACACACACACACACACACACACACACACACACACACACACACACTTCTGTCAGGCACCAGTGTGAATGCACTTGCTGAAGAACTCCACCTGACAGCTCTTGAATGCCTCAGAACCATCAATGCACAGAGTGTGTTTAAACAAGCCAAACAAGGGCTGTCGCCCCGGCATGTTGTGCTCCAAACAGCCAATCATAGGCCAGCTGGCCAGGCTTCCCATTAGCCGGCAGAGCAACAAGTGTTGGTGGATTTGAAGGGCAATAATATTCCTAACAAATGAAGACTTATCCTGAGAGGCAGCCTGGAATCAACACACTGGCAAACGTTCAAAAGAGTAATTCCATCGACATGACAGAAAAGATTACCAGAAACAGACCATAATGTTTCGCCTGAGTTGTGTAGTACTTTCCCTGCCCTGTGTACTTAAGCTATTGTCCCGTAGTTGCTTTAAGACTGGACACTTGAGAAAACACCACTGAAAGGGAGACAAACCACTCCCTAATCAACTACTGAATTCAGGCTTTTGCTGCACAACCTCCAGTGATCCAGCTCACACACCCAGAGTATAGTAATAACAGTTAGCTCACACACCAAGAGTACAGTAATATTAAGCTCACACACCAAGAGCATAGTAATAACAGTAAACCCACACACCAAGGACAGTAAATACAGTATGCTCACACACCAAGAGGACAGTAAATACAGTATGCTCATACACCAAGGACAGTAAATACAGTATGCTCACACACCAAGAGGACAGTAAAAACAGTATGTTCACTATCTTAAAAATCAGGTTTCGACGCATGTAGACAACATATCTTTCACTGCCTGTGTCAATGATGTCAGAGGCAGTCTGTTAGGTAGCCAATTCATTATCCTGTGGTATGACACACAACGCCCTCTGGGCCAACCAATTAGGTGCTGACAGCTAGGGAGAGATATACGGCTGTCTGAAGGCCTGGGTGGGGCTGAAGCCACACAGGTCTGACTGGGGGTGCAGGACTGCATGGGTTACAAGCACACCCCACAAAACAAACATCAGAATACACAGTGGTCAAGCCCAAAGAACCATACGTTTGCATTCCCGCCCGCACACCTGCTCAACCTATCTGATTACCGTAGGAGAACTGGGAACGGCAGGGCATCGAACGTAAGACTGGGGTGGGATTGTCGACGTGGGCACTGACTGGGTGAGACACTGCTGGAGCAGAGTAGAGAAGCCAACAGTCCCAGTCAACAATCGCAGGCAGTCCCTCGCTTTTTCCGTATTTTAATGTTAAATAGACGTCATTTATAATTGAATTTAAAAAAAACATTCACATATGCAATACCCCTTAATGACAGATAGAAGATAGATCTTTAGAAATTTGCGCTGATTTAAAATAAATAAATAAATACAAACAGTCAATCTAGATACAGTATCAGTCAAATGTTTGGACACACCTCTTCATTCAAGGGTATTTCTTTAGTTTTAATAAAAAATTAAGTAATGTATTCATTTAACACTTTTGGTGCCTACATGATTCCATGTGTTCTTTTTTTAATTTTTGATGTTTTCAATATTCTATAATGTGGAAAATAGTCAAAATGAAGAAATAGCCTTGAGTAAGCGTGTTCAAATATTTGACAGGTAATGTAAGTATTCAGTTCCTTTGCCGTTGCACTCAAACTTGAGCATACTCGCACCCTGTGTCCTCAGATGCTCCTTGAGATGTTTCTAGAACTTGATTGGAGTCCACCAATGGGAAATACAACTGATTGGACATGATCTAGAAAAGCCAAGCTATGAAGTCAAGGAATTTTACATAGACCATTTCATCATTGTGAATGGCAAGATGTTTGAATCACCAAGACTCTTAAGAGCTGGCAGTCAGGCCAAAAAGTAATCGGGCAAGAAAGGCCTTTGTAAGAAAGGTGACCAAGAACTCAATGGCCAATCTAACAGAGCTTCAGAGAGATTCTCTACAGAGATAGTAGAACTAGCAGAACACATCAAGTAGGCCCTGAAAACACCTCAGTAGCTGTGCCAAACCCAGGAATTGAACTCGATATATATAAAATTTTTGGGAAGGCCTGAAGATCGCAATTCGCTGACGCTCCCTATCCAATCACATAAAGCTTGAGAGGAAATACAGAAATGGGACAAACTGCCCAATTCCAGGTGTGCAACACTGGTAGACAATTTAAAAGTGCTTTCCCAATGTACTGAAACAAGGTTCTGATATCATATGGACATTTTCAATGAACTGACACAAATATCTGAAAACATGTTTTTACGTCATCATAACGAGGTAAGAGCAGATTGATGGCAAACAAACAAATTGTCTATAATCGTCAATTCTATAAAACACCAAAATATGTCGAAAGTTATGGGGTCTAAATACTTTATAAATGCACTGCATGCTTTTTTATCAGCCCTTAATAAGCCAGTACAGAAGTACTCAAAAACAAAGAATGCAATGAAGCAGAACCACTGTAAGCTACAATGTCCCAGGAATTTGTTGGAAGACTCCGGGAAGGCAGCCCTCCACCTGCTCTAAAGCCAGTGCAGTGGTGTCAACATAGCAGTGTAACGTGGTCAGAAATGAAATATTTTTCCTCTCGGTTCCACACAGAGCAATGACATCATGATCTGACCCCTGACCCCGGTGGGCTGCTCCAGATGTTTCCAGATGGGAGTTAGCTTTTAGCGGAGCTGTTATCTGAGCTAAACTAAACAGATGTGTCAGCGGCTCTGCGCGGTCCTGGGGCCGATTTGGGCTGCTGGGCGCCTACAGAGACCAGGGACCAGCAGGTGCCTCTATCTGGCCAGTCACAATCAATACAGACACAGGGGAAGAAACACAATAACTTACTTATAGAAAATCATAATAAAATGTGGTTGTTCTTATGTTATTCATTGTTCCAAACAACATTTCCATAAAGAACTGCCTTGGCCAGAACACTCTGTAAATTAGGCCTAATACAGCTCTGGAAAATGACCACTGCAACTTGTTCTTTCCTTTCCAAAAAAGTTGAAAAGGAAAGTTTTGAATGAGGAACAAAAGCGTTCAATTTCAAAGGAACAGTGGTCTCTTAATTTGAACGCTTCTGTTCCTTACTCAAACCTTACCTTTTCAACTTTTTTGGGAAAGAAATAGGAGCAGTGGTCACTTAACTTATTCCGCAGCTGCATAGTATCCAAAATAACACCAAGAGCGGCCGATGTGGCTCTGTTGGTAAAGCACAACTCGATATCCACGAAGGCCAGTATAAAAACAATTACAAAAATGAATGAGCTAGCAAAGTCACTGTGGGTAGTTTTCTAAATAACTTAAATGTAAGTAAATTAACTGTAATATGTTAGGTGTAAAAGCTGAATAGGCTAAAATGGAGCCTTGTGACAAGAGTGATCAGAGATAACAGGGTGAGAAGGAGATATAGCTAAGCTTCCTCTCATGAAAGAGTGGTTGTGCTGTTAAACGAGCATGAGGTTAACCTCTAAATACATGGTTCTCTATCCCACCCTTGGAACACCGCCCTGTTCTCACTTATTCTAGACAATAAAAGAGGACTTCTTACACTAAAACATATTTCTGAAAATCCTCAAGCAACTATTCAGTTTCAATTTATTTATTGAATTGGCAAAATTGCTTTCTCTGGAGCCATAATATTCGGAGGCATCACTCGCCGGCTTCTCTCAGTATACCAGTGTAAAGACGAATGTCACAGGTAGGCCTGTTGGTTCTATCGTTAGCTGAATGCCTTTTCATTCATGCAGCCTATAGAGAATGTCTAGACTCAGGACAAGAGGCTGCTCAAGTGTGGCGTTGGCATATACCTATATTACAGATCACAATCTTCTCTGGGATTATCTGTCTGCACATGTCAACTGAAACGTAAATGACAATGTAAAAATGAAGCACCATTTCTTTCTCGCTGACTCTCTCATTGTGTAAAAGGCCTTATTCTGTAGTTCAACAACCCCCTCATTCTCTAGACCCCCAGACTCCTAATCACCATAACACCTCCGCCAGTGTCTCCTACTCTTCCCCCTCTCCAGATCCCCTCCTACAACCGTGACGTCTCTAGGGCCCGTTTCCCCATGGTCTTCCCTCCCCCCAAGCCCCCCCCCACTCTAGGATTCTCTGGGTTCCTTGCCAGGCCGACAGCCTTGATTGGAAACACATGTGAGGGCCCGGATCGTTTTCTGCTCGGATTGAGGCAAACACTCTGAACATTTAGGGAGGCAAATATATCCTGGACAATCAGAGCGATACGCTCACTAGCGACCCCTAGGGGCAATCATATAGGCCAGGATCGCAGCACCGACCTGGAGACAAGCGCTCCTCTCACCTGACAGTCTGCTCCGACCATCAGGCCAGGTCAGTGGGAGACTACGTTGTGAAGGCTGCTCAATTCAGGAACCCCTCTTCCCTTCCATCCACAGGCCCATGCACATTGATGCATCCATAGTCCCAGTATTGATGCATGTTTTGTAGTGTTATTATTAATTGTTATTGTTTCTTCTTATTTTTATATTATAATTACTGTTACTTTTTAACTTTTAACAGCACTGATGGGAGTTGGAAAACCAAGCATTTCATTGCCATAGCTTATTACTGTAAATGATAAATAAACCTTTTGCACTTGAACTTTGAACTTGAATCCCTATATTGTGTGCATGTGTGCGTGCGTCGTAAATAGACAGTGTACCGCCGGTTAGAAGAGTGCGTTTAGGTTTCCCCGATGCAACTCCGATAGCTCGGAGCCTGTGACATCACTCCGATCAGGCTGGGCAACAATCACACATCGGAGAAACACAGTAACCTGTGGTTTCAGGGTTAAAAGCCACCTGAGCTGCTAATAATTACAGCACTGTCAAGTAGATGTACACAGTGAATAGTCCTCTGCCCTCTGTATAAACACCAGGCTTTACATGTCAGTCCATCCAACGATGACATGAACACCTACAGTCCTCTAAAGCTGTGATGCAACAGATTCTCAGATGAATCAGTGGCACTGCTCCAGCACATACAGTAACAGTGAAGCGCCTCTTCTGTAAGAGCAGAGACATGAATCAAGACAGTAATGAACTAATCCTGCTAATACTGAAGCCTAGCAAGCCCTTGGAGTGTGTTCAACAGACACACATAGGAGTGAAAGCAGTGGCCCGGCCAGGCACCGCTTCAAACTCTAGCTCTGGGTCTTTAAGACCGAGGCTTTTGCTCATACGTACCACATACATGTATGTAAGCGAATACATACCATAAACTAAAGGGTGGATTGGTTTTCGTGTGTGACAGTGCGCCCCACAGGGTGCGCTCCATTGTCCAGCCAGACACACCGACCCCTTAGCTTGATGACAGAGAGACAGCGGGGAGAGGCAGGACTACATGGATGGATGTCATAAACGCTGAGGTCCACGGTGAAACCAGGACAGTAATTAGAGGGCTCTGACACTGGTCTGGGCGGAGAGCAGCGCCATGCATCATCGCACCATGTTACAAACCACGGCCACTGACAGGAAAGAACAGCCGCCAAACTGTTTAGCAGCGGCTTGTGGCGTAAGTTAAACGGGCTTAGGCTAGCGTCAGAAGAGTAACGGTTTAAACAGGACAGCCTCTTAAACACTCAAATACTTCCTGAGACGGGTCCATTTCAATGTGCACCGCAGGCTAAAACGTTGAGACCGGCTAAAGAGGCGTGGCTTTGCAATGTCCACCATCGCGACATTGGACAATACGATTCTACATGGAGCATCGATGTTTGATCCAAATGACGTCTTTTCATTCTCATCCTGTTGGCTTACTTAGCATTAATGCCATGCGCGGTGCCTGAAGCACGTTCAGCCGGCCAGCGTCACGTCTCCTCACTCGACAAATACCCCCGAACGGGGTTAGTGGGGATAAACAGGGGTGATAATCTAGCCGGTGTTGCTGAGTTAGTTCAGGCTAACTGCTTCGCTGGGGGATGGATTATCAGACGGAGCTGGTCCCAGCAGGGTGGTTGGTCTAAGGGGAACGAGGAGGCTGTGGAAAAGGTTTCTCCCTTCCTCCCTCCCTCCCTCCCCTCTCCATGCCTGTGAGGAGCAGTGTGCAGCAGCTGTGTCTCCTCTCCCTCAGCCTGTATGCACAGCCAACACCAGCTCCAAATATGCGCTGACATCAGACACCTCCCCAAACACACGTGCTAGCCTCACCCTCCACCTATTTCCATCCCTCCCTCCCTCCCTCCCTCCCTCGCTCGCTCCTGGGAGAAGATCTACTGCACGAGCAGCCAGCAGTCTACAAAAGTCTGGAGGTCTAGATGGGACCAATATGACTACCTTTGAAAGAGAGTGACAGAAACGCTGGGGTTGAATCTCCACAGGCTCACGTACATACATGAACATGTTTCTGGCGTCTACCTTTCCCCACTCCATACTGTGCGACCTGTTGTGAGTGGAGTGGCTGGTGGCCAGCGGAACCAGTCTCCAACCTAGCTGTATTAACAAGTAATAAATGTAGACTTAGGTACTGGACCTACATGCCCTGTGAGGAGGATCACAGCCCAGGAACCGTTGCGCTACATTCCCCCCCTTCTTGTTTTCCTCCTCCCCTGTTCTCTGGAAAAGTGTGCCACAGACAAACATGGATCCTCTCCAAAAATCCACAGAGCGATAACAATGGTGTAGCAACTTCATTCCAATGATAAGACACAGACACACGTGTCCTGCAGCACAGCCTTCTGACTGAGGTAGAGTGCAAATATAAACAGGAGGATCCCTCAGGGGTCAAAGGCCCTCTCATATCAACAGTGTTCAAGGGAAACAATTCTTATAGGAGGGAGAGTGGAACAGAAGGAAGAAAAGAGGAATGAAGGTGAAGAACTGGTCATTTATGTCATCAAAGTTTAAGTATGCCATTAGACTTGGAGTAGTGCCCTCTCTCCCTCTCTCTGAGCGGGTCAGTAAGACTGGTCTCTGGCTCTGAGCTGCTATCACTTGTTTTGTGTGTGTGTGTGTGCGTGAGAGAGTGTGTGTGTGTGTGTGAGAGAGTGAGTGAGAGACCGCTAGTTGCAGGTTGTCTGTCAGTTTGTGCTCCAGACAGCTGTTTGAGCCCTGTATTATTGGGAGGACTGAGGACTCATAAATCATCACGCTTTTGTTCCTGTCAGACTCACCAAAGACAGGTTGCTCGCCCTCTCTTTAAAAAAAATGCTTTTTGGATTGCTGCCTTTCACTCTCGGTGTCTGTCACTGTTTCTTTCCTACAGACACTCCCTAGAGCAGAAAAGGGGGAAGAAAAAGAGCAAAAATTTGACAGAAAGAGAGAAAGACTGATAAAGACAGAATGGAGAGAAAGAGTAAGAGTGAAATAGTGGGTGAGATAGAGACGGGAGTTTGGAGATGTGCCTTAGGACAAGATAGGAAAAGGCAGCTCTATCATTCAACCTTGCCAGATGAATGACAGTGTGCTTTGCGTACATAGACCTCCTCAATGTAAACTTGCAAATGACTAAATGACTTTCAAATAATATAAGTGACGCTCATTACTCAAAAAGCAATTGAAGCAGTCTAAATCAACTCGTAGATCAAATATTACATTTAAAGTGAAAGTACATGGGCTCTCCATCAAAAATTCTCACCACTGTCACACAGAAAAAAAGCCTATAGATTTCATCATGGTGATTGGTGCTCATAAATGTCATAAAGCCATTTGGACTAGAGAAAGAGGAAGGCACTCAGAGCCAAGGAGTCTGGGTAGAATAATCTGTTTGTGCCCTCTAGTGGTAGAGGGGAGTACTTTAAACAGGTGGTAAGTAAACAGAACATGGCATAACAAAACATGCAAACTGGGGAACACGCCAAAGTAGATAAACCAAACACCTAAGCAAAGACTTACAGAAAAGTACTTAACATACACATTTAGATAATATTGATGGTGGTGATTTGTAATAAAACACTGATCTAAATGGACGGCCGATGCAACTAATAGCTTAGTGCAAAATAATGACTCCAAACTGATTAATTACTACAACATTTTCAGTAAAGACTTTTATGGCATGTAATAAAATATCTTAGGTAGCATTTTGTACTGGATTTCTCATATAGGTCTATTCTTTACTGGATCAGTATTACAATGTATTAGTTACAATGTAAAAGATGTTGCGGTGACTATGTTAATCAGGTTGTCCCTCAACTCCATCTAGAACCTCCCCTGGCAACAGCCCATCTAGAACCTCCCCTGGCTACAGCCCATCTAGAACCTCCCCTGGCTACAGCCCATCTAGAACATCTAGAACCTCTGTGGGATAAAGCCACTCTACTCCTACAGTAACCTGTGATATGTCTGGCCTCAGAAATCAGTAGTGAAGGATCCTTAATGAATATACATCATGGAGAGGACCCCAATTAGATGGCCGTGCTAGGGGAGAGCCACACCGGGTAAACAAAGTTATCTTGACAGGGTCGCAGAGAACGATGAGATAGCGGATAGCCGGCCGAGAAAATGAATTACCTTCCTGACACACGTCAAAGCCAATCGCGAGGAGGATCCTAGCCGCCCCTCAGCCCCTCTCCCCTCCCCCCACTCGTTTCATCTTGCCTTTAGTATGCAACGGGCCGGGCGCCAGCCTCCAAATGTATTCATTTATTCACAGCCCCTTGGAGAAATCAGAGAGCCTTGATGTCCTTTTTTCCATCCCTGTCCAGATGGAATTTGCGTGAATAACATCGGTTTAGTGAGGCAGAAAATAAGTACAGGCTAGCACAGCGGTAGGGACTATATTACCCCCCCAAAAAAGGAGAGGGAAAAACGAGTGTCACCTTCATATACTACTTTTCTTCCCCGTCTCTCAGTTTCTTTCTCATTCTCTTGAAAATGAGAAAGCAGGGGGGAAAAAGAGACCTGTGGTGGATATAAATGAGTAGTGTGCTGCGTGCCTGAATCCATTAGACATTATCATGCTCTGCAGGTGCAATTAACCAGCAGATAATGAATCAAAGAGTGGAGGGAGGGAGGAGGCAGACTGGGCGCTCCATTACAAAGGTGAACAGTCATCAAGGGAAGGAAGTCGACGTTTAGTCTCCTTTTCTCCCTCTCCGTTTTGTTTTGCATTTAGAACATCTCTAATTACTTCAATTCATCAGGAGATTCCGATGAGGAGAAGCGGTCTTGGAGAAGTAGCTGTGCCAGATGAAACAAACGCCCAGCAGCTCGGCGTTCCCATTCACTGGGCCGTTGGGAGGGTGGGCTTCCAGGGCTTTGGGAGGAATAACGGAAGTCAAAACAACCGTCGTTCACAACAGTTGAAACGTGAATGAATCCATTCTGGATGGTCTGTCTAAAAGGGTCCCGGCTGACCATGGTACAAGCTACGTGCATACTGGCCCACTACAAAGTATTTTGAGGGACACGTCACCCACAGATTGGTGTCTGAAAGAGGCTCATTCAATGAGAGAACTTCTCATGTGCTTGTGTTGGACCGGGCACCTGTGAGAGATGGGTGGGCCCAGACATACCTCTCTGAGCACCGTACTCCTGTAGCCTCGGTACAAGCCTCTGACGCCCTGCGGAGAAACGGCAGACGTTAGGCGTACAGAACCGATGAAACAACATGCTGGCACCGATGGGGTCGCAGCGCATGCCTACCTCTTCTTGGAGGGTGGTCAGCAGAACCTGGTAGGTGTTGGAGGACAGACGGGCCTGGGTCCTCTGTTTCACCACCTCCGTAGGAACCCTGATCAGACACGCCACCTGCGGAGGAACATCGGACATTACGCACCCCGAATTAGTGTGGGATTTGTGTCGCCTTTTTTCGTTCAATAAAACTAGTTTGAAATGAGCACACGGTTACTCTCCAGCAAAATAAGCCACCGTAAGACATCACCACCACGGAGAGAGTGGCCTGTTGACAGCAGTTACAGCGCTAGTAACCTCAATGATGGTTTTGATAGTATTTTCCTGCTGCTGCGAGACAATGAATGACCGGGCAAAGACCCGTGGGACAGAGTAACCACGGCTTAATCACATGGCGCCTGACCGGAAAGGTAAAAAGGTCAGCGTGAGCACCTCGTTGCCCATCTGTGTCTGTCTCCGCAAAAGACACACACCTCCACCCCCAGCCGCTCAAACCTCCCAGACACAAATGCCAACAACACACATGTCAACAGAAATATGGAGTGCAAACAACTCCTCAGAGTGGCCATTAATATTTCTGTCTCCTGCTCCCTTAAGGCCGGGCTCCTCCGACTGACTTCCCAATACAGCAGGCACAGCGGAGATGCCAGGGAAATACCGGGGAGCCGTGTCGGCAACGGGAAGCAATCTCCCGAACACGGGGAGGTGAGGAGACCGTAGCGGTCACCATGGCAATCTCGATCCACAGTCGGAATAGGGGCGCCATGGAAACGACAGGTAGGAAATCTCGTTCCGGTTCATGCCAGGATGGAGGCCATCTGCCATCTACACCCCATGCTGATTGACCAGAAGAATATATCTGCTGGAAGCTCCGTCTCCATTCCACCTCCACCCCATATCAGTCCTCGGGCAGGGCAGTGATCTATGTACAGATTCACGGATGGGGGGAGCACTAGTGACCATTCAGTTTGTGTGGGAACAAGCAGTCATGTTACAGTATACGTGGAAAGAGACTTGAACCTTTCAAAGTGGGGGCGTGTGATGTCATTTTACCAGGTCCTGTTAAATCAACTATTCCACGTCACCCGAGTCTTAGTTTGAGTTGGAATAACTTATTCCAGTTGAATTTAATATTCCACTTCACAGAGTCTTCGTAGGATTAAACTGTCTCTCTACGAAATGTTCTGTCGTACAACATAGAACCTTAATACAGTAGGAACAACTTAGGTGACTAATTGGGAGGTTTGCCTTCATCTACAGCATTTATTTTTGGTTTCAGTTCTCTCTTCGAAGCATGCTGCAAGAGTGCCCCCAAGTGGTAAGAACCAGCACCCGGCGCTGTCTATTCACTACCCAACCTGACAGGATCCATTTACTCTCCCTTTGGATGGGTTAACATTTATCATACATTCTACATCATGTTTCCTCCACGTAATTCTCCAAAGGAAAGAATTACGCTGCTCAATGGAAAGAAAAGTGGCTATGACAAGTAATTCCTGACTTAATTGAATCGGGGGCTGGGAGCTCTCTCACATCAGCTCACAGGAGGCTGCAGAACGAGACAGAGATTAGACCAAATAAATTAGGGACATTGTTTATTTGAGAGTAATTTGAGAACTGCTACTGGGAGAGGTGAAGAGAGAGAAGGGCTGGGTGAGTGCACTATGCCTATGACCAGCCTATGGTTTTATAAGCATGTGCGTTAAAATACAGATCCATGAGTGACAGGGAGGGAGAAAAGCTTCAGATCTCCCCTACTGCAGCTATACCCAAACCTTTTTCGAGACAGGGACCAGCAAAGCATAGATTTCTACCTCTGGGGACCGACTCAGTAAAAATGCTAGCTTTTGTATTATTGAAAACCTTGCAGTAGTGAATGCATCAAATCTTGGTATAGCGACGATGCCCAGGTGCCTTGTGGCGGTATGAATCTGTGGGGTTGGTTTTGCCTCGTTGAGGTCTAGCAACTCCTTGTGGTGAGTGAGGCTTCCACGATGTCCACACTGACCCACAGACCTGGGTCTGAAAGACTGCTCCACCCGGCTGGGTCGGCACCCTCAGGTTGGTCTGATATGCTCATGTTATAGGGGCACTGGATGAAGTCCAGCCTGACGGACGGACCGGCGACCATTTTAGAATGGGGTATCTCAGGCACTCGTAACAAATGAATATATATATATATATATATGAGGGTATTTCAAACAATAGCTTAAAAAATTAACTGCAAATGACTTGTGGTAATTTATGCTTGTATTTATGCTAGTAGTACAGAACAAGATCAAGCACATGGCCCTTTTTATTTTAAAATGTTGGATTATTCTTTCTCACAGGTGTGAATACCATATAAACTTTGAAGATATATTATTCTTCACAAACCAACAGCCTTTCCCCTTAGTACTCTACCAGTCTTTCATTCAGGATACCTGACTGCCTGGATACCTGACTAACTGGCTGGCCAGATGCCAGACTGACTGATTGACCAGCTGGCTGGATGCCTGACTAGAAGGCAGATTTGATGCCTGATTGGCAAGTGGGATACCTGTCTGACTGGCTGGCGGGCTGCTGTATATCCTAATTATGAATGCTTTCATTTCCCAGCTGCCACAAAAACAACCACTGACCAGGGAAACAAGGCAGAAAGAACAAGGTAAATTACCACAGACTCACAGCACTAATCAGCAGCCAGTGAAATCAACTCAGAGCAAGTTGTTACCTATCCGGTCACCAACTCCTATGTCAGCCACTCTTTGGCCCACTGCCCTGCTCTGGTGGCCAGTCTAGATTCCTGACACACTCCACAGAGAGCCACAGAGAGCAGCAAGGAGGGAATATACAATGGGAAAGGGCAAAGTTCCAGACACACAGCAGACGAGACCCTTTTGATTCATTTGTAATTCTAAGTTTTGAGCATTGGCACTTCTCAAAGAAAAGCCTGCACCTTACTTAGAGAGAGAACTGGCATTAAAGCAACAGAGTCCATCCATATGGAGCCTCAGGTGAGAGCAGAGAGCCTCATGTGATGTGGGATTAAATGACTCACAGATTGAATAACTGAATAGGCCTAAAAAGGCTCATTTTGCAACACTGGGTAGCTGAAGTGCAATCATAAACAGTGACCAATCTTACCAGGGAAAGAGATGAATAGTTCTTACTGTAGTCCTCTCACTTTCGTATCGAAAAACATTTCAGTCTAACACACAAACACATTATTTCTGAAGCAGAAAGACAACCAACAGAACATACTGGAGCATCCCTGATTACCTCAGCCACCCAGCAGTGCTTCCCACAGGAAGTCAGAATTCTATCAGAACATCCAGCTTAAGCCCATCTCCTATGGGTAGTAATATATGTGCCCGCATTTAGATCAACCACATCTCTGCTCTGAAACCCTGCAGATGGGTTTTCATATGAACCTGCGAGGGGCTCCTGCCTCCTGGGATGCAGTCCTGCAGAAACACATCAGTAGGGGACAGCACTGGGCAATTTCTACACAGGACAACCAACAGGCATAGACTGGATACCATTACATATGGCCGAGCCAATCTCATCCTGACACCGCACATTTTAATCATACGTCCAGTTTGGAGCACAACTCCATTTGATGCCGGGGAAGGTGTGACGAGAAGAAGTGAAGGAGGAGGAGCGAGAGACGAGGGCGATTAGGTACAAAGTCGGAGTTAGAGGCACCCAATAAATCTGAGGCCCTTTCTGAAAGGCAATGCATGGATTACTCCAGGCCGGGCCAAGCCGAAGTGGCAGCTAGTTGCCACCCCTTGTCATGTCACACTGTTTTTCCCAGAACATCCTAGGAGACAGGTTTTATAAATGCAAGAAAGCCGCTCACTCCGCTTGACAAATGAGCTTTCAGGGCATGTGTCGGCCGAATGGGAATGAAGATAAATCTGATATAATGGCTGGATAACAACCTGCTAGCCCCTGACAGACATCATCAGCTTCGCCATTCTTTACGGGAGGGACGGTCACGCTGCAGTTAGGAAGACAATGGAGCTGGAGCCTCCCCCACATTTTCTCCTTCCTCCTCGGGCGTTGACACTTTCTTTGCTTCATTTCAAAAGGTTGAAAATAATAGTGTGCCCTGTGAGGTAATTTGGAAAAACCCTAGGAAAACATGGTCACCCACATCTCCCCCATGATGACGTGAATGGTCTGTTTGAGAAATAATAAACAGTGAACTGTTTATTTTTGTGTTTTTGAGGAGGGGGCAGTGGAGTGGAATCGATGCGACACCAGTAAAGGAACATCTTAGGCAGCAGCTTAAACAAGGGCACCATCTTAGGCCAAGACTGGCAACAATATAAAATTGGAAAGGAACCCGTTACATAACATTAACAGAGTGAACATTGTGCATAGTGGGGTTGGAGAGTTAGCATTTCTCTAAAGCTGCAAAGTCTCTGCTCCAAAGACTTCCAACATGAGCACAGTTGGCATAACTGGCCCCTGGGGTTTGACTGGGACCAAATCACACATCATGTCTGGCGTTTGTGAAATTTCCCGTGGTCAGGCCATGCCTGTGGCCAGCTGCTCAGGAAAAGGGAGGGAGGGAGCGAAAGACAGTAAGAAAGAGAGGGTGGGGGGCTGTCATCGCTGCTACGTGACCACCTGACATCAGACAGGACTAAAAGGTTAAGGCAACGTGGAGCGGGGAAAAAAAGAACATAATGGGATTCTGGTGTTTTCATTTGTGGTGATGAGCCAGGCCTGATTTGTATTCACACACTGCAGGTAGAGAGACACAAAGGAGATGGGCAGAGATATCCCTTGATGACCTGTCACTCTATATGTGCGTTTCACAGAGACTCTAGACAAAGCAAACCTCTCCTAAAGCTTTATTTCTCCTCATTTTGTATACAAGAGAAGGGGGGGGGGAGTCTTCACACATGGGGCTCCCTGTTAGAGACCAGGGTTGAACACCCACTTCCACCTTTCTACCAGACTCCTCCATACCTGGGAGCCCATGTTCCAGGTAGCAATAAAACACAGACACACACACACACACAGACACACACACACACACAGACACACACACACACAGACACACGCTCCTTAAAAAAAGGATGTAGATTTAATCAAGCCTCTTTCAAAGGGCCCAGTTCATCCAGTTTGAATTACTGGAGGCAGACACGACAGACTGAAGCTGAGGTTTTATCATGGGATGCAGAGTTTGTCACACAGGTTACCACCTCAACTCTAGCTGAACTTTTCAAAACTGTTCATCTACGGCAAAGAAAAGGGAACTAACTTAAAGACCAAGTTTTTAGATTAACATTATCAAGCTCTCAGAGGATTTTTTTTTTTTTACTTAACGTTTCTGTCTGCAATCAACGTCAAATATGCATCGTGTGTTTGAAGGCAAAATGACACGTGGAAACAGTTGCGTAATCTGGAAGATGTTTTTATCTTCTCTGAGTCTCTCTGGGCTGCCCTTGGGTAGGCCTTTTATGACTAAGCCAGGAGATTACTCCCTTTGAATCACATAATGCATACCCAGAATGCAGCAGGTTACCGCCCTTGCTCTGTCCTGATTCACGGATCCCCCTTTTGAAGTGCTCAAATCCCCAGCAGTGGGTAAAGGGTTAAAAGCAGCACTGACCGCGGCCTCACCTCTCCAAACGATAATCAGAGAGACGTCAGATATCCTCATCAGACATCAGGCCCGGAACGGCTCGACGGCGAGCTCCGACGGAAAAATCCTCCTACAACGGAGTCACCTATTATCCGAGGCGACAACATGGACCGAAACTTACCAGCCGACTACAAGGTTGTCACGGAAACACCTGACCGTCTGCTGACTGAACAAAAAAGCAATGATAAATACTGAGTGTTTCACAGCACAGTAATACCAGCCATTTCATGAACATGTAAAACACGAAATTGACATCTACAGTATCCAAAAGCCATGAATACTAAGCACCAATACTAGTAGATATGGGGGGGGGGGGGGGGGGGGGGGGGGGGGGCAGGAGGGAGGTGAAGACAGTAGACCCCCTCCTCTCATACCAACATGAACAGCCCCAAAGGGACGGATTCCTTAGCTGTGAGCAATTAGGAAAGGACCAACAGAGGAAATTGTGCCATTCTTCGCCGCTTTAAAGCCTAAATCCCCAGACAAAACTCACAGAGTCTGGGGCCGCGCTGGGAAAACAGCTAAGTCAATAGCGAGTAATGACATCTTATTTATCCAGCTGGTAGGGAAATGTTTTAGACCCCCGGGGACCCCAAGTCACCCAGCTGGGCCTGAGGCCCGAAGCACATTCTAACCCCATGCATATTTGTCTGTGAAATGTTCAGGCAATTACTGTATGTAAACAAGCATTGTATGGGAGAGAGAGAGAGATGGAGAGAGATCGGCAAGAAAGACATGAAAAAAAGATTGTAGACCTACTATTTCTCCCAAGGAGGCAGCGAGCATGTGAGTGACAGGTGTTATGCACGGGTCTGAGAAGGCACTCTGGGCTCCCAGCAGGGCCTTGGTACTTTCATATGTGACGAAGAATGCAGCAGCTGAAAGCAAGCAGAACCATCACAGTTAAGGACCATTAGTCAACATGCATATAGTCACTGCAGACAAGGGAGATGGGCCTTGTAGTTGTCACTCATTCTGGTTTTTGCTTGTTATCACAGTGTTTTATGTTTCACTTCACTCCGGCAACATAAACCTCGCAATCTTGTCCTAAAAGCGTACAGAATACGAACAAATCTGAATTTGAGACAGTGGTTGGGTGGGTGGGCAAAGAAAGGGTTGTGTTGTGAGAGAGAGAGCGACAGAGAATGAGAAAGAGTGTATTCTTATTCACCAGGACGACCCATTCGTCCTAAACCCACTATACCGAACCAGTCTAAAGTGAGAACTTCATCCAACAGAAAGTGCACGTCTTGTTAAAAATTGGGCAATTTCCACATGTTTCCACGAGCATCCTTTCATTCAAATTATCTTATCAATCATCAGCATGGGCAAACCTCTAGTCATATATGGGCCAGACGAACAATTCAATGAGTTTGGTGGGTAAAACACAGGAGACCCCGAGACTTACCGTTGGGGAAAGATCCGATGGCAGCAGACGGGACCCCTGCGTAGATGCCCCGCAAACCCCCGGCCTTGGCAAAGCCCTGCTGGCTCTGGAGTCTGGTCTTAATGGTGTCCAGGGGGAAGAGGGTGAGGTCCACACACATCCCTGCACACCCACCCGCCTGGCATTTGTGGGAAAGACACAATCATTACGCCTCATAAAAGATATTGCTTGAGAGGCTCACATAGACGAGTACTGATCCACCAAACTCGCTGGAACAGGTTTATTTCAACATCCGCTAAATCAGTTAATCCATAACCTATAGGTCCGAGGTCAAGCACCATTCATGGCGAAACTCATGGTTCGTTTAATTTCACTTATTATACATGTCTTACTATTCCAGAAACCTCAGCTGTCCCATCGATATGGAATGAGAATAGATTAAGTACTTTATCCTATAGCGCCCCAGTCACAGTATAAGCCTAGTCCTGGACTAAGACCTGAATCAAATATCTCCATGGGAATGTATATTTAGTCCTTGAATAAGCTTTTTCTGTGTATAGCAAACCGCCCCTATATCAAAGTTAATTATAAACCTGTCTAATAACAGGCCTCTGAGGACATTTACACATAAAGTTACCTGTTGCAATTTTTATATACACCATAAGAGGGCCAGAATACCCAAATCTAGAGTTGACATCCTATTACATAATGGTAAGCATAAAATAATTGCCTATAAGCAGTGAGCATATACTGTATTATGCATGGAATTGCAGTTTCTGTACTCAGTATCAGTACATCTAGATTCAGGCATTTGAGAATTTGAGTGCAGCTATTTAGTTAACAGCTTGGAGGTGGTGAACAGAGTCTTATTATTCTCTGCAGGGTTGACATCTGGATACTGAGGACCAAAGCACAGGGAAAGAAACTGTTCTGGACACTGTAAGAATTAAGGTCATGTTTTCTTCCTGCCTGAGGATCACTTTGGAACAGTGTGTGACTGGGATGGAATTGGTCAGGCCTATTTATTCTAGAATTTTCGTTGCAACAGGATGGCAACGGGATGAATTGGCTTTTGTATTGCTAATTTGTATTCTCCTTTGATATATGCACACTTTGAAAATGGGCACTCAAAGACTAAGCTGACACAAGGGAACACACTGTGTGAGCAGTCATTCACGAGTTAACGTTAAGCAATAGCGTTATGAAGGAGTTACTTAAGCCACCCAGCATAAAGCCATTATAAAACCCACCCAAAAGAACTCTTCACCCGCGGACATTAATAGCGCACTATGGTTAAAAGGGAAGTTGTGCTTCTCCTAAATCCATTCCTAGCGGATTGTTTTGACTTTAGAAAAGGCAATAATCAAAGTACAGCGTCCATAATTGTAACTTGCTGTACATTACATGGAGTCGACCTGCAGTGGGAGAACGTAACCGCGCTCTCCCACGGCGGTTACATTATAGGAAGAACTCAGAATAACACCGTGGGTTTTCGACAGCTTCACTGTGCTTATACAAGATTGTTCAAAATCGTATGGGCACCATAGTCAAAGCTGTCGATCAAAGCTGTTGTTTGTACGATATTCAGCTAGCTATCGGATATAACCAAAATAAAAAGTGTGATCGTAATGGAGGAAAATAAAATACATTACCACTAAAGAAGCGGTGAATTCTCTTCTGTCCATGTCAGCTTTCACTCAAGCGTTGTGAAAGTGAACGTCTACTAAGGGGCATGATGTTTGACATCTTACTCAAGTAAATACATGCTCTTCAAGGACGCTGCCATTTTTGTGGACCGTACGCGTGACGTACAATAACATGAATCACGTGGTAATTCAAGCGAAAAGTTCTTAAGAGCACATTCGCTATGTCTGAACTACGACTACAGAAAATGGTCTCAACATTGCTTAACATTTAAAATTATAAGGGGCGTAGGAGAGGGGGACATGGGCGACATATCCCCCAATTTTAGAGACAGGCGAACTTTATTTTATTTATTTTATTGTCCTAGTTAAAACCTCCCTAATCAAAAACGTGTTTCCCTTAAGTAGTGTATTTATAATAATAATTATTATATGTAATAATTAATATCGTTTTTAGTTCTTAAATACATCATTTCTACAATTATATCACATTCGATGAGTATCATCATTTTGTATATGGGAACACTGCTCGAAGCTAATTACTTAATCCTGGTTCAATTTGTTTTTCATTGTTTCGAGATAGGCTGTTTGACTCACATATTTTCATCCTGTTAGGCTAAACAATGTATAGAGGAAACATCATGTTTCATAATTCTAAAAGATGTTTGATTTAGAAGATGAAATCCTTGTCAAATGTTCTTCATCCTTCTAAGTTAATCTTGCTCAGAGATATGACTTAGCCTCAGAATTTCCACAATGCTAAAATCCACTGTTTGGCAAATGCATTAGCAGGGTGGAACATGCCCATGGAACATCTATTTTGAAACTAAATGAAATGTATGAATAATGTCAGTATGTATTACCATTTATATACTTGGTCATACCTTGTTTGGTAGAGAATACCTGTATCTATGATTCATGGTAATATGTTGTTTGGTAGAGAATACCTGTATCTGTGATTCATGGTAATATGATGTTTGGTAGAGAATACCTGTATCTGTGATTCATGGTAATATGATGTTTGGTAGAGAATACCTGTATCTATGATTCATGGTAATATGTTGTTTGGTAGAGAGAACACCTGTATCTGTGATTCATGATATTATGTTCTTTGGTAGAGATAACACCTGTATCTGTGATTCATGGTATTATATTCTTTGGTAGAGAATACCTGTATCTGTGATTCATGGTATTATGTTCTTTGGTAGAGAGATTACCTGTATCTATGATTCTTGATATTATGTTGTTTGGAACTGAGAATACCTGTATCTATAACCCTTTCTCCCACTGTGTGTATCAGTAAATCTTAAAAGCCAGAAAATTCATATTAATACTCATAATATGAATAATTACATAGGAAATAGTTTGGTTATACCATTTCCATGATTTCTCTCTAAGGGGAAGTGGTCAGCACCTCACAAGCACAAAGACAGATACACAGACACACTCAAAAAAATGTCCACTTGTCCTGTGATATAATGTTGTAGGGCAATGTGATCGTGTGCCCTGTTCTCTCTTGCGGCTGCCAAAGTAGTCTAATGTGCTGTGCTGTGTCCAGGTGAGTGTGCTCTTTTGGCTCGCCAGCTTGGTTATTTATGGGTTCCTGTCAGCCAAGCAGTGCCTCCTATTAGGTCGGGGCAGGAGAAGGGCATCAACCCTTTACTCAGCCCCAGCCACAATGATGTCTGTTCCCTGCATGCTTGGTTTGAATCATCATGCCCGCCATCCATCTTGTTGATGTGCTGCTCAGAGTGATCCCATTGGGTGAGAGCCCCAGCTGTGGCAGGATTGGACTTCTATACATTATTTTGGATCTGTAATAGGCTGCAGGACAGAAGCTATTCTAATGCTATCCATTGAAGAGGGAGTGGTTTTGGTGTGATATTATCTATTAGAAAGGGTGTGGTTTAGTTTAGTTTGTATTTATCTGACTCTGTAATATTTTATTGTAACTTCACTTCCTTTTTATATTCAGCAGGTTGTCCATTACCTCAAGACTCAACATGTAGCATGCCTAATGGTACAGGGGAAGTAGGCCTATGTGTCATACGTTAGGCTTACCAGGCAGAAGTTTATGAGTCTACTCGACCTGATGCCTCGCCATTCAGTAACCAACTCATAACGAACCTCCAGACATCCAGTAAGTCCTCACACAAGTCATGTGTTTCAATTTAATAACCAGACATGAAGAGAAGTGACTTGATTTAGCGACATCTAGCCATTGCATGTCCTTGTATTACAATATAATATTATTTGGAGTAAAATCTTTGAATATTGATGGAAAAGTTTGCTACTTGCATGACACATCCTTGTCTTCTAAGCTGACTACGACTCAGACAGTTTGGAGCAAGCCTTTGAATATTACAACCAGTTTAGACCAGCCATTGAGTGATTTCTTCCCGGACGTCTCTCCAACATCTGTTTCTGGGTGCCCCTTTTCGATTTCAGGAACTGGTGTGTGCAGATGCCGGTTGTTTTGTACTTGCTAATGTCTACACATATGCGCTCGCCTAATGGTGAGAACCTTCAGCCATTTACCAAATATTTTGGGGAATCTGAGAGCCCACGAATTAGAAAAAGTTATAGTGCTGGCAAAACCTCATTATTTCATCGTTCAGCAACTCAAACTAGCACAGCTACTGACACGCATAGTGGCTGAAAACACACCTGAACTAGAAACTTTTAACAAAACTATTGGAGGGACAATATGAATGTGCAGAGTGAGTTAGCGAAGACAGTGTGTTTCCCTCGTGTTCAGGTCAATCAGAGGCACCTCAACCCAGGGCAGATTGCAGGGAGCGGCATTGATCTTGGCCTGCTCCGAGTATGATCTCAGAGATAAAAGGCAAGAGACGAGAAGGGAACTTAATCACTGTCAGCCTCTAGTCAGCAGAGGGCAATTCTGCCCTGCAGGCTGTCTTTGAAAATGTGAAGGGCAAAGCACTGAGGATTAAGGAGGGGGGGGCGGCACAGTTTAATGTAATAACGTGAAACCGCCATCTATATGGTGGAGGCCTTGTTATTGGCATCAACCAGAGTGCACCTTGGGTCAAAAGGTTACCCATGTTGGTAACACCGTAGCTGCCCAGGTGAGTGGCCACTCAAAATGCAGCGTAGGTTTTCAAGAGCTCAAAATGTGTGTGTGTGTGTGTGCGCGTGTGTGTTGGTCTTACAGGCCAGATTCTGGATGCATTGTTTACCACTGTGTGAAATGAGTTGTATTATTGTCTGGTTTTGATATAGCTCCTCTGGACAGAGACACTGTAAATGGTTCATTAAAATTCTGCTCTCTTTATTTCTCATTCTGTGGAACAGGCAATTAGAGAGAACCATCTGTATTGGCCATTAACTGAGCTGAAAGAAACACACATCACCGCTAGGTGACACACGCTCACATTATTCATGAGACAGGGGGTCGACTTGTGCCCTAACTTCAGCTCAGCTGTAATCTTTTGTTCATTAACTTTGCTAACTCTCGCAATATCTGGACAACAGAACAGCATGCGGGGGGGTGGGTGACTACGGCCTTTCACATGGCTTTTTGCTTGTTTACATTCTGTTAGACAATACAAGTGCTTCTGTGCATGTGGGGGGGGGGGGGGGGGG